>JAUPMG010060489.1:0-13545 GCA_031762675.1 Pachysandra terminalis | reverse complement strand
TATATATATATATTCGTATGTGAGTTGAGCTGAATTGGTAAGTATACTTAGAAGTCCTATATAGGTGATTCTTTGATTCATAATAAACATGATTAATTAATATTTAAGTATGATTAATTAGTGCTTAATTGTGATTAATCATTAGATAATTTAATTGTACTCATCTCATTGGTTGATAGATATAGGAATCCTAGGGGTGAGATACACCGGATCAAAGGGCATCTATGTAAATAGAAGTAATGGCAAATTTGTAAATATCTTATAAAGTAAGGACATTATTATAACTATAATATTACAATTTTGCCATTAGTCTTGTCAAAAACAAACCATGTTTTCGATTGACATGTATCACAGTAAGTGACATGTGTCCATGCCATTAGAAAGAAAGAGACAAGTGTCTCTTGATTAGAAAGACTTAACCAAAGTTAATTAGTTTAATAACCTAAGATTAATCAAATTAAGTACTAATCCTATAATTAGTTTAAGAGTAACTTAGTAAAATAATTAGTAGAATAAGTAACTTACTAATTAGGACATATATAAGTCCTAAACTAAGTTAGTTTTAGCTTAGTAAGCTGCTGAATTAAAGGTAAGGAAGATGAGAAGAAGAAGAAGAAGAAGAAGGCAAAGGCTGAGGTTGAATCAGTCGTAACCTGGTTTAGCAAGGAGAAGTTGTTGCTCGTTTGGACATTTTGCAGAAAAACAGGTAAGAGGATGAATATCTTTTAATTATACAGTTTTAGATTACAAATTATTAGATTATAATCTATGAGAATTGTAGGTTTATTGGTTATAAATAATTTTGATAAAGAAAAACAACATGTGTATGCATGTTCATGAATTGGAAAAGATGAATTCCGGTTTTGAATGTGGAGAATATTATGTATAAAAAAAATCTAAAAATGGGAATTATATATATCATTTGGAAGCCTTAATTAATGATTTAATTTGATAAAAAGTTCTTGAACATTGGATTTTGATTATGAATCAAAAAGGGTGAAAGGAACTGCAGCAACTTGAAGTTGCAGCAGTAAATTCAGTTGCTGGTTTGGCTGACCAAACCAGAGAGTTCAGTTATCCGAGTAAGATGCTTGGCAAGCCGAAGGCTAGACTTGGGTTAATTGAACCCACAGTATATGGCAACACATATTGGTGTTTTATGTGTAGGTTTTTAATTAGATAATTTGGGGGTTTAAATGGGATGTTTAGAAATTGTTTTGCCTAGGAATTTGAAGATTTAAAATATGAATTTAACTTGTTTTAAAAGTAGTTGAACTAAATAAAGAAAATGGTTAGCGTACCACATAGAGCTGACAATTTACGACCCGACTCTCCAACCCGACTAAACGGGTTAGGGTCGACCCGTTTATTAAATGGGTTGGGTTCGGGACTAGGTTTTGTCGATATGTTGGTAAACGGGTCGAACTCGACCCAACCCGCGTTAACACGTTTATTCTTTATTTTTTATTTTTTTAATACTATTTTTTTAAAATATAATGTTAAATAGGATGATTTATGAATTTATTAATTTAAAATTAAAATAAATAATTAATTAATTAAATAAATTTTAATCGGGTTGGCGGGTTCGACCTGTTTATGGGGGGGTTGGATTCAGGTTGAGGTTTTCCTTACCCTTTGGTAAACGGGTCGAACTCGACCTAACCCGTTTAAACCTCAACCCGATTACAACCCGACCCAACCCAACCCATTTCCACCTCTAGTACCACATCGAAATTGATGTACATATGTTATGATATGCATGTGTTCTGGACATCGATGATATACATATGAAACAATACTTGCAAGTGACGGGAGTGCCCAATTGATCAATGGGGAGGGATTAATGCTATGGTGTCGAATTACCTAAGGCTAACCATTAGGGAGGCCCTTATCCTGGTATGTCCCAATGGGGGTGATAATGATGCATCGCCTAAGGCTACCTAATAGTGAGGCCCATACCCTAATATCACCCAGTGGGGGTAATGGTGATGGTGTGTATTACCTAAGGCTAACCATTAGGGAGAACCTTACCTTGGTATGTCCCAGTGGGGGTGATGATGATGCATCGCTTAAGGCTACCTAATAGTGAGGTCCTTACCCTGGTATCACCCAGTTGGGGGTAATGGTGATGGTGTGTATTACCTAAGGCTATCCATTTGGGAGGCCCTTACCCTAATATGTCCCAGTGGGGGTGATGATGATGCATCACCTAAGGCTACCTAATTGAGAGGCCCATATCCTGGTATCACTCAGTGGGGGGTAATGGTGATGATTTTTATTACCTAAGGCTAGCCATTAGGGAGGCCCTTACCCTAGTATGTCCCAGTGGGGGTGATGATGATGCATCGCCTAAGGCTACCTAATAGTGAGGCCCTTACCTTGGTATCACCCAATAGAGGTTATGGTGATGATGTTTATTACCTAAGGCTAGCCATTAAGGTGGTCTTTACCCTGGTATCACCCAATGGGGGTGATGATGGTGGATTGCCTAAGACTACATAATAGTGAGGCCTTTACCCTAGTGTCACCCAGTGAGGGTAAAGGTTGTTTCAGTTAATTGATTTCCTTCATATGCCCTAATGCTTTATGTCCTCATATTTTTTATTAAATTGCAAACCTCAATAAACTACATTGTTTTAAGACATGAATTATGTATTTTGATGCTTCACCATGCCATAGTTGATTTCTTACTGAGATGAAAACCTCATTAAGTTTTCCTGTATATATATATATATGTGTGTGTGTGTGTGTGTGTGTATCTTGATGCAAGTATATACAGTGTTTTGCAGGTAGCAATGAAAACTTGATCGTGAGAGTAGCGTAGCGGAAGCATGGGTCGGGTAGCTGGGTCATCCTAACGGTTTAGGTCCAGTGACAATGTACTTGTATTAATTTTATTTAGATTTAAATTGTAAAACAATGGTGTAACATTGTAGACTTTTAGTGTATATAATTGTATAATGGTTGCAATAAATTATGATGTGCATCTAATGTCCATCTTCCTCGTGAAGATGATGGTTGTTTCTTCAAATCCCATACCGGATTTGTTGGGTTTGGAAATCGGGGCGTGACATAACTATCATTGATAATCTCATAAAAATCTACATAGATCACCTTCATTGAAATGTCAAATCTTAACCAAAACATTTACACATTAAATCCCAATCAAGTATTTAAAAATTTGTAAATCGTTAACACATGTAACTACTCAATCAACACGAACAACACCTGAAGATTAACAACACCTATTACTATCACATTGCCTTGTATACAATCTTAAATCTATTATCGTATTGATAGCTCAATTTCAATATAATAAAAGTCCATATTTTAAGCATCCATAACACGTTCGCTTACCCCGAAACAAAAGTCTAGATTAGGCATTCATAACTTCATCCATTAAAACAAAATACTTTCCAACCATTTGTTTTATAATCAAATCGATCGTAATAGATTGAAAATTTTATATACATGCTCATGTAAATCAACCGATTAACATGAGATTCCAGTTCTAAATTTATAATTCAATTGAATGTTATGAAACAAAAGAAATAATGTTCATCAAATATAAATAAAATCGGATCTGATGTAATGTTTAATACAAATCAAAGGACAACTTTCATTTTTTCTAAAAAGAAAGGTTCGCTTACAAGGGAAGAAGATCTATATCCATTGCTGTCCAAGAAGTGGAAATGATCTCAATAAATCCCGCAAAATAAAAGGATCCCTGATCCACACCAGCAACTTAAAAAGAAATTGAGTGATCATATAGTAAAGAACTTTGATCTATAGTCTTTCCACACATCATGAAATTTCCAGTGATACCACCTTCAGAAACTTTCCATGTGCCCATACACATAGATAATCTATAAGGAGACATTACTAGTATTCCATCCATGTATTTCCACTACATGATCATTCATAATAGTTATGTCACACCATATCACGCCAACGATTTCATTCCTAAATCCTATGATATTTTCTTCCATGCATACATACCTTTATTTAATCATAATTCATTATTCAACAATCTATCATGAGGGTTTATCAATCATCATGTTGTTCATACTAGATATAATTTCTATTCTAACATATTAAAAATCCATTCTAACAATCTACAAGAATCTTGCAGCATGGGTTGGTTACTTCACACCTCATATCTATAAGACTTTAAGGAAACCTATTCCAATTTATAACAAGGAAATCTTGGGAATCTCGTACCATTAGTCATACGATCATCTTTCAAATAATCATTCATACATACTATAGATCTTATTTTAAAATATCACAGCACATTCACAACAACCCCATGAATATTAACAATAATATTCACTTGTCATGCTCAAAGGACCTAAACAAGAACCTACACTAACATATCACAATATGATCTTACAATTCTCACACAATTTCTCATATCCTTATCATTACGATTAATCACACTACCGCAAGTGAATCTTGAAAACAATGTTTACCTCCTTAATGAACAATCAAACATGACATATCTCATGGAGCATGAAGAATGGTCATTTATATAAGGGGTCTACCGGTTCTAAATTCTTGGAAATTGAAAGGCATAGTCATAGTTCTACAAGTGGTACTAGGTGAATCAGTGGTCTCTCTCACTCTCTCTGTGGTCACTAACCCTCGATCTAGAGTTCGAAGTTGAATGTATCTGTAGCTACATTAATCCCATCACTCTAGAAGAAACATTAGGATCACGCTCCCACCATCCAAATCAGCAAGGCTCACTCACAGGGTTGGTACAAGACTCAAGGAAGGACATTATGTTACCTAATCCACCTTCACATTTCTATGAATCATACAACAAATCAAAAAGCAATCAAGGTATGTCATTACACAACAATCAACAAACATTTCTAATTCCAAGTTCTATGTTTCTCCTTTTTCCTAACTTCAGATTTCTATGTGATCACTAAGCTTTCCAGTCTTCTAACCAAGACAAACTTAGATACTTAAGCTCTGATACCAATCTGTCACACCCCAAAACCCGTGGCACGAATCCCTATTCGGGCGGCACAAATCTTGAGGTGAGATCTTCAGATTCCCATCATGGAATACGGATCACCAATAACAAAAGTAATAATGATTACTTCTATTATCTCAGAGTGTGGAAGCTAATAAAACCTATTACAAACTACGGACTTTTGAAGAGTCATCCTCAAATCAAATAGAGAACTAATAAAAGATTAAATCCTATGGCATTCAAATCATCCAATTTGACCAATGTACTATTCAAACAAAAATTAAAAAGGAATCCCGCCACAAGTCCAAATCCATCCTCATCCTATCTCAACCTGCAACATAAAATGTCACAAGAGCTTGAAATGCCCAATAAGACCATATTTGTCATCCATTCTCATGGAACATCCATAGCCAAAATCTAAGAGCAGCAATATAGAATAATCACAATTAATAAGGGCACCAAAAATAAACAGATTTATGGATGATATGAATATGCCATGAAATGTAGTGTCATTCAAATGATCCTACGTGATATGCTCAAACAAAGAAATGCAAGGATGATATGCAATGCAAGGCACTAGGTTGATGTATCATGTTAAGAGTCCCTCACTTGTAGCTTCCAAATCAAACCAACTTTGGGACAAAGGTCACCAGGGACTAACGGATGGCCCCCTCTTCGTTTTGGGCACTAACCCACGGTACGAAGGCCACCATATACGTATTTTATGAGTGTACAACACTCAATGAATAGCCAAGCTGTATAGGACCTCGTAAGGTACCTACCCTAGTTTAAGAGGGTCCTTTCACCCCACAAGTATATAGTTAACCTCTCCGAAACCCTCACAAGGATAATCCTTAGTTTTCCACCTCCTGGGCTAACTTAATAATTCACATAGGCCTAATATGCTTGCATTAATTAACCTAGGACTCAAATGAAAATTACCAAGGAAGCTATCCATGCGCCCATACACACGGATAATCCATTGGAAAGCATCATAAGTTTCCTAGCAAGTATGCAAATCAAATACGATCAACATCACATCAAAAACTATATTCGTCGATAACCGGTTGACCGGAGAAGCTAATTTGTTCATAACTCAAATCTATCACTGCTAAGTTGACCAGACAAGCTATTAATCCAACATAAGTAGGATTTGCAGTGATAACACCCTTCGGAAGCTATTCGTGCGCCCATACACACGAATAATCTGCTGAATGCCATCACGGGTTTCCTTTGCCCAAATACAAATCAAATCGAAACCATATTAAGAGTCCACCTTCTAATCACCAAGTACACGGAGAGCACAACTCCAAGGTAAACTCAAGTCAAAAACTAATCAATAGTATATGGTGAGCCGTGGAATTCAAATGTGATTCCCCGCAAGTAGGCTAAAGCCTTCAGACCATCCTTTGATTCCAAGAGACCATATCTCAATCACATGGTTCAAACCCCCAAACCAAACCAATTTGTTGTGGAACTCAAGGTTGATGCCCCGCAGGTAGGATAGAGCCTTCAGATCAAACCTTAACTCCAAAAGATCGTTCCCCAAGTCATATGGCACAAATCCTAAATCCAAATTCCATAAAAATCCACTATGGGATTCCATCGGTAGGTTCACCGGTTTATCGGTGCCTACCGGTGGGTCAAAAACAGGGTAATTTGGGTCCTCGTTGGCAGACTCATTGGTGTATCGGTGCCTGCCGACGGACCCATACCCTATGCATTTAACTCCCTGTCGGCAGACTCACCGGTGTACCAGTGCCTGTCAATGGGTAACGTAACTGAGGATTTACTAAAAATCCAATCTAAGTCTAGTTTTGATCCGAATCATAGGAAACTAATGTTAGTACTTCCAACCAATACCCAATCAATCAAAAACACTCCAAATCATTATTTAACAAAATCAAAGGAATAAATCAATCATTTAATATCATTCCTACACGGTGTAAATCCAAATCACAAATCAAAGAACAATTCTAATATTGTCAAGTATCAAATATGATCAATAAAACATGTATCCATTCATAAAGTGACGAAATACAATAGCGATAAATCCGAGATAGACTATAATATTCCACTATACAGAAAATGAGACTTACAGTGTATGTTTTGATTTAAGACCTAGCCCTGTTATCTCCTTCCTCACTTTTCTTCTTTTCCTCTTCTTCTTCTTCTTCTTTGTATGTTCACTTTCGTTTCCAGATCTAATTTCGGCCTCCTCTCTTTTTCTTTCTCTTAAACTTTCTTCTCTTAAAACCTAAAACCCTAATCCCCCTATTCCCAAAGTACTATTCACGTCCTACTAATTGACCATTTTCGTTAACCTCTTTAATTCACTTAAATCTACTTCCTAACCTTCTCATAACTTCCCACATTCATAACCTAACTGACAAGGTAACTTCCCCATTAAGAATCCTCCCCAAACTCAAACTTCTACTAATAGAAACTAATTTCTTATTATAATAGAAACTCTTTCTTACATTCTAATCCAATTCAAACTCTATTATAATTATTAAACTAACCTTGTTCTTTGTTATTGGGCCACACGTTCATGTCTGAACCAAGCCCACTAATTTCAGTCCTAAGCCCAACTAATTAACCTAATTTTATTATAACACCACATTATTCATTAATTCCACTTTGACCCCATTTCTACACTTACATTAACATATTGTCACCATTAATTAGAATTTCAGTTCAGTTATAATTATTTAGCTCTATTAAATATTTACACATTAATTAATATTATTAATTTCTGGATCTGGGTCACTACACTCATGTTTGTACGGTTAATGATGTAGCTAAACATGTTTATAGTTAATTCAATGTCAGTGTTATTATTTCTTTATATGTTGATGGCATGCATATTTTTCGGTACTAACCTTGATATGATGGAGAAAACAAAAATGTTTTTGCCATCTAAATTTGATATGAAAGATCTAGGAGAGGCTGGTGTTATCTTAGGAATTAAAATCCTAATTAAAGGGAATGAACTGGCTTTATTTCAATATCGGTATATTGAAAAAGTCCTAAGGAGATATGATTATACCAGCCCATACACCTATAGATCCTAATATAAAGTTAATGGAATACACTAACCATTGTAACTCTCAATTAGAGTATTCCAGTGTAATTTGGAGTGGGAATTCAAGAAATTTAAGTCTTAGACATCAATCTATGAGACAATTACTCAAAAGTGGAGTAATTATGGTCGACTGTGTATTGCCGAGTGCAAACCTAGCTGATCCTTGGACAAAAAGCCTTGCTAGAGATATGGTCTATATGACGTTGCAGGAATAATGTTAAGATCACTTGCATTTCAATCATTTTTAATGGGAACCTAACTTATGTCTTGAAATTATAGACAAAGCTCAATGGATACAAACAAGTTAAATGTGTGCTTTAGCCGTACACTGGTAATCACCTCATTCCTAGACATTGACTTGTGTCAGGATCTGCAAGAGAGATGATGGATATATATATATATATATATATATCCATCCTTAATAAGTCCTTAAAGGTGACTCACAGACTCACCTGTGTGAAGTTACCTAGATGAGTGTGGGAGTCAGGTCGCTTCTTATGAAAATCTTGATCGTTTTCTATAGCACTCAAGAAACAGGATACTACACATGGCCATTAACGTGCAAAACTAAAAGACAACTCTATCCTATGGAAATGAGTATGTGTGATAGTCTCCGATTTATCTCTAAGGTCATTGGTTCAAGATCCGTTCACCATAGCACCCTGATAATTGACACTTATCACCTATGTACAACTTTCCGCGGTGATGCCAAGTTTGCAAAATGAATTTATCGTCACTATATTATTTTTAAATATTATCTGGATCTTTATTTATTTTAAAAATGGTGAAGGATTGTTGGATATTTTCAAAATAGTTTGGTTTTGTTTTGTGTTAAAAGCTTTTTATGAAGTCTCTTGTCCCACATTGGAAAGCTACAAGAAAAGTGAATGCTTTATATAAGATGCGCTCCCAAATGCTTATGTATTTAAAAGCAAGGGAATGATATAGGGCGTTGTAATTGGGGTCGGTGGTGCTTTGCACCATTGTGCACGCGCACGCACGTGTGCAAAGGCGCAAGGGCTCTTAATGCGCTTTAGGCGCACTTTGCAATTAGAACATAGCGTCACAAGGAGTGTAGGAGCCTTTTCTTTTAGAGTGTGGCCCATCGGTCAGACTAGATTGATTGATTGATTAGTTTGGTTTGATGGTTCAGACAAGCCTGGTTCGGGTTGATCTTCCGATCGGACACACCTGATGGATCCTAGTGATCTAGGTCGTCTGATCATGTTCACATGATCGGGATCATCCGATCAGATTGCACCTGATTAGAGAGGTGTCAAATGATTATGTGCATTTACATGGTCAGATCCTGGGCGTGGTATCATGCTTGCTCCTTATCGATGATGAGTGAAGAGATACATGCCCTAGCGGATTTGATCCAGATCATTAGATCAAGATCATACATGTTGGCAATCAAGTATATGTAAGTCTATAAATAGACTGCAGATCCAGATCATTTTCAACATCCAGAATCATTCAATGTGATCAAGTTTAGATCTAATAGTGAGAATGAGATCCAGAATCATCCAATTCAATCAAGATCTAATTGTAAGAGAGAGAGAGAGAGAGAGAGAGAGAGAGAGAGAGATTTGATCTAGACCTTATCTTATCAATACAATACATCAAGGCTTTCATCAAGTGTTTGGCATCATCAGTTCTTATACAGTGTCATGTTATGATTGGATGGTGCACATCCGAGAAACACAATGAATCTTGATCAAATGCTTCATTATATCCAAAAGATATTTCCCCAATAACCCTTAGTGCATTTGCGATCTTAATCGGAGGGGGAGAAACTTATCTAAAAGAAAGCGAGTCGATCGTGCCTTGAAACTTATTGATCAATTGTTTTACTAACATTAGCGAATTTCGCACTTGATCATTTTAGTTGTGTTTGAATTTCTACTGCTCTTGAATTCTTGTAGGCTCTGTTTGGATCGCAAGAATTCAGGGGTGAGAATTGGAATTGATTGGTGTGAATTTCAATTCTTGCATTTGGATGACCAATTCCCATGTGAATGAAAATTCACGTGGGAAACAAAAGGCACCCAATTTTCACAATTCTTGAGAATTATAATTCACACCCTGGGGATGTTTATTGTAATTCTCACATAAACTAAGTATTTTGTTGGGGTGGTTTAAAGGTGTAACCCACTAGACCGATTTTGTTTTGGACCGGTGACCGGTCCAGCCAATCCAGTGACCGGTTCCATTGGTTCGACGACCAATCCTGTTAGTTCGATGATTGATCCTGCCAATTCAATGATCGGTCCCGCCGGCCCGGCAACCGATCTTGCCAATCCGGTGACCGGTCCCCAATCCGGCGACTGATCCCACCGGCACATTTTTTTATAGTAGTAAAGAAAAAAGTATACACTAGCTATACAAATTAGATAAATTAGGCAACCAAACAACATAATTTCCATACGTATGAATTTGAAATCATAAGATTTACAATTCATATGCATTCCAATTCCCATGTATGTTTGAATTCATGCGATCCAAATCTACCCGTAGGGAACTTTAGCTGATGATTTTGTGGGACGATCTGTGCCTCGTTATGTGACAACTCCATAAATCTCCATTTAATATTCAGCCTTCTTTACCAAAAAAAAAACAAAAAAAAGCATCCACCCATCCAAGTTATAATTAAATTGACCCATCCTGGCCTCCGGGTCAACCACAGTTCAACCAACCTGCCGTACCTAAGTTTCAATCCTCTATTTTTTTGGTAGTACTTTTCTATTAAAAAGTGCCGCTTATATTCTGGTACACCCTAACTCGGCTCTAGTAACACAATACCATATAGAGAACGTTCGACTACACTTGTTAGCATTAATTGCCAATAAGGCTAATTAAAGAGCATTTAAACTATCTATTAAGAGCAGTGTTTTAGAAACCAGACCGGACCAGCCAAATTAACTATCGACTGGACATCTCAATGGTTCAGTTCGAACCTTTATTTGGCGTTGTTACTAAATCGGTGTGAACTTGATCATGCCGGTATGAACCGGTAAAAACCACACTGTTCGGGATTTCTCTATTTATTTATTTGTTTTTAATTATGTTTGTGATCTCTCCCGGTGTCTTGGTTTGAACCAGGTTGAACTGCACCAGTTTAGGAGTGGCAATGGGCCGGGTGAACCGTCCGGCTAAAGTAGCCCAGCCTTATGTTCATGCAGGTTTGGGCAAGAATTAGTAGTCCGTAGGGTAGGGCCGGACTAAAAGTTAAGGCCAGATTAGTTTTTCGAATCGAACTTAGGTTTATATTAAATTAGTCTGACCCGAGATTATTGATTAATAATCATTATTTTGTGGCTGTAGTGAGAACTGGTTCAAATCGTAACAACAATAAAATAATAATAATTTTGTCCCATTTGAACAAACAGGGCTCAGGCTTGGCAAATGATACCATGGGTGAGCTTGGGAAAATATTGTTAAACCTGAAGGTCGGGCCAACAAAATTGCTCTTATATGTAGATTATGGCCCAGGCTAGCCTGTCCCGTTTCCACCCCTACACCAGCTACTTTACTAGTTTGATGGATGGTTCGACCCGGCTCAAAAATATTGATTTAAGTTAATAACAAAGCTAACCAGGTTCACATTTACAGAAAATATATACCATAGAGAAAGATGTGACAGTACACTTGTCGGCATCAATTGCTAATGATGCTTATAGAGAATGTTTAACACAGCTATTGGGACTCTATAAATATAATTAAGTTAATAAAGCTTACCAATTTAGGTTCATAATGTCAGGTTTCATGTAATAGTAGTAGTTGATGTTCCAATGATGCTAGCACAGGAGGACTTTGACCAAAAAGAAAGCAAGAAAAGGAGAAAAAGAGGAATTAAAGAGAAACCCTTATTGCTTGCCTAGCATATATTCTTTGCCTTAATGATGCCCCGTATACTCATATAACCACATTGTCCCCCTAAGGATTTGATCTTTGCTTCTTGTCATACAAGTTATTGTTGCACTCAAGAAACTTTTACAGAGACTCCCAAGCTCAGCTATGAGGAAGGTGGGTCTTTTAGTGCAGATCAAAGACAAAGAGTCTCTTCACACTTCAGTCAGATTATGTCTGGGATTCCTTTGGTAAAAGAGTGCAACAAGCACATACATCTTGGCATTGCACACTAAAAATGTAAAAATGATGTAAAGGGAAAACCCAATTTTCACGTACTTGTGAATTGTAATTGTGATCAATAATACATGCAATATATCGGACATTACCCCATTCAGTGAGTCTTTCTTCCATTTGTGTCCAAGTTATGATGGAAAATCCTGACCATCTGATATGGGGAAAACATTTATCGATTGGACAGTTTTGGGTAATTAATTTGATGATATTTTGACTTAGAACGCCATTTTTGTTTTTTGTTTTTTTGATAATCTAGGTATCTGGGCCAGTTTGCTTGCACCACGACTAATCCTTAACGATCGGGTAAGCCTCCAGTGGCCCCGAGTGAAACGGCCCTCCGCAGAATCAAACCAAGACCTGGTGCATCATGAGGCACCAGCTGCAAATGACCCTTGGGGCAACCCCTCGAGGTTAAAAAGCTAATCAATTATTTCACAGATCAAGAAAAAATCAGTATATCGGATGGCCCCAATTGCGTGAAGAAATTGATTATATTTGACATAGTTGAGGGTGGTATTATGATCAGCTACATGAGAGTATTTCTTATTGGGAACATTTTTTTTTCCTTTATGTTTTGGTTATCATAGAACTCAGTCTAATTTTACTTTCATAAATGTAAATTGGTTTATTAAGCTTGGGAAGATCTTAATTATGCAAATCATGGCAGTTACCCAAAAGGCAGAGGTAAAAGTGAGGAAGCAAATCTTAGTTAATTTTACTTGTATGGTTTCAGGATTATTGGGGCCCTCTTGGGGGTGCTAAAATCAATTGTCCATGACTTTCATGGACTGATTTTTTCCTTCTAAAGATAAAAGTAACCAAAGACACAATCATTTCCCCTAAGAATATGACCACTACACATTCACCTCCTACCTCTCACTATGGCCCACCTCTCCAAATCACAAATTCAATTTGATTTATCCCTTAATTTATTTATTTATTTTTTTTAAAAATGACCCTTTAAGGAAGAATAGGCGTAAAGGTACTCCAGATCCCTAAACTTTACTGTTGAGAGGGACATTTCAAATTGGGCATAGCCCAATAATACCTCTCTTAAGCATATACCATCCTTGCCAACTTCTACCATAAAGGAAAAGTTAAGGTCACAAGTTATAAACCAAACCAAGTAATAAAAATAAATAAAAAATAAAAATGTTCTTTTCTTGTCCCTTTCTTTCGTTTTTTAAATATTTTCTGTGGGTAGTTTTAATACTATTTTAGGAGAGAAAAGTCTTTCTCACTTAAAACCAAATAATAATAAAAGTGAATAAATCCATTTTGGTTTATCTGTTTATGTATGAGTATATGTATGCACATATGCATATATATA
>JAUPMG010060468.1:0-13546 GCA_031762675.1 Pachysandra terminalis | reverse complement strand
GTTCAGGATTCTTATGACTTTCTTGCTAACCAAACACATTATGCAGGATTTTCATTCAGAATCATTCAGTTTTCCTGTAACAACCAAACAGCAACAAAAAACTTATTTTCACTTTCTTTTCACATTACTTTCTTTTTCTTTTCATTTTCTTTTTCCTTTGACGCTAACCAAACGCAGCCTTAGGGTCACTCTACTACTAAGACTTTGCCCCCAAGACATGTGAATTCTCCATTATGCATAGAGGTATATTTCAATTATAGAATCCTGACTGACGATGTAAAAAAGTTATCCTCTACGTCCACGTGGCTTTACTTTCTCAATATGATGTGAACCAGAAATATGAGAGCATTTCGTCTGGTCTACGAAGCTGTGTGGATTTCCGTCACGCGTCCAAGATGTTCCCCACCTCATCATTAAAAGGCAAGATCATCTGGATGCGTGTCGTGCATACACGTACGCTCCAGCCAATCTTCCACCATTTTGGGATCAAACGAAATGCTCTCCAGAAATATAAGCTCCATCTACTTTTTTTTTTTTATTCAATGTATATACATTGAAGGGGGTTCCATTTTGGATTTCTTTATGACCTGGATACTCCGGTCATATGTTATTTCAAAGATAAAATCAAAAATCAGAATTCAATTACTTGGATTTCTTGGTAATATATACTTGCAAGTTTAATCGTTTCGTCTTCCTTTTGCCTTTCGACCGGAACTAAAGGACGAACGCTGATGGGTCTTCTAATCAGGAGGAGACATTTGATTGGAAAGCATTTTGTCTGCTCCACGAAGTTGTTCTATCAACTGGAGTACACTTGTACTCTACATTGTAATGCTTGTACTCTATTATAATACTTGTAATCCGTGTTTAAATACTTGTACCGGAGTCTATCAACTTCGTGGACCAGATGAAATGCTCTCATTTGAATGTGGATAACAATTGGTCAATTAGTCAAAGAAATCTTGAACCTGTTTCACAAATGACGGGTATCGCTATTCACATCATGTCTCTTCACTTGCGCATGATGCATGAAAGGGATGCTTGGTTTTGTTAATGGTCTCCCTTTCATTACCCATTGTGTCCTGACTACTGTAACTTAGAATGTAAATGCATAATTATAATTTATTCTTTATTTTCTTACTTCCACGCATTGTCGGATTGAGATGTTCAATTTATATGATGTGATTATTCTTTTTGATAGTTGAAGGTTGTAAACGATCCAGATCACTTACCTCGATGTACACAAAGTCGAATATGCAACAGAAGATCTCTATTGAACTGGATAACGTCCCACATCGGAATGTGTGATTACTAGAACCATATACAATGAATTCACACTCAATCGACTTAGGGCTTTGTATGGAAACTCAATAGCAAATCCAAATCTCTGTGAGAATAAGAGATGAAGATAAGAGAGAGTTTTTTTTTTTTTTTTTTTGATGAAAAGAATAGAGAGTTCTCAAGGGGTGGATTCACAAAAACATGAATGGTAACTTATGAGTTGGGAGGAGGAGTCTTCTACATATCGAAGACTCAACTCAACTCCACCTAGGACTATATCTCATAATCTCATTAGGAAAGAGTTCTCCACATCCACACTTCTAATCAAGTTTGGTCGTCCCATTAAGTGGGGACCCCGGGTCGGGCCAATCGGGTCGACCCATCTCTAAAATCCCACAATAGTCTTTGCCAATACTTTTGTCATTGTTAGGCCCAAGCCCAAGAGCAACAAGCGCACACGGGTAGAACTTTCCCTCAAAATCGGCTTATCAGGGAAGGGAACCCACCACTTATATGCTCAAACACTCCATATCACTTTTCCAATGTGGGACTCTAAACTTCTCACCCAACTACTCCACCTAGCGGGCAGGGCGCACACACCTCAATTCCCGAGTGTATCCTGCACCCTAACAATCTCCCCCTCGACCTGCATGCTAGGTACTCACACAGGCCTGGGCAGCACTTGGGAGATATCCCGCAACGTCCCAAGCTGAACCATTG
The DNA here is from genome assembly GCA_031762675.1 of Pachysandra terminalis. NCBI lineage: Eukaryota > Viridiplantae > Streptophyta > Magnoliopsida > Buxales > Buxaceae > Pachysandra > Pachysandra terminalis. The sequence continues at coordinate 11,545 of JAUPMG010060468.1, read as the reverse complement.
GCTCTGATACCAATTGTTGGGCCCAAGCTCACCCGAGTAGAACTTCCCCTCAAAACCGGCTTATCAGGGAAGAGAACCCATCACTTATATGCTCAAACACTCCCCATCATTTTTCCAATGTGGGACTCTGAACTTCTGATCCAACTACTCCACCTAGCGGGCAGAGAGCACACACCTCAATTCGCAAGTGTATCCTGCACCCTAACAATCATAGGTCAAACATCTATTTGATTTAAAATAATGGAATTGGCAGCACTACTTTAAGCTTCGAGCAGCAAACTCAGGCAAGTATGTAAAGGTATAAACCATATATTGGTGATGTAATTTTATTTTTGTTTTTGGTTAAAATGAAGTATTACAATCATGTAAAAGCATATATTTTGACTTAATCTTTTTCAAAACATAGATTAGTAGAGAGGCCATTGTCTTTTGTGAGACCCAACCCCAGCTGAGTTTTAAGTGATATAGTTTTCTTCATTTCATCTCACTCTAATAAGAAAAATGCTTGCTTTTAGAGAGTGGAATAATTCCATTTACATAGCATTATGATAAGTCATGGATTGTCATATATTATATTCTTATTTACATGTCTTATCTATTATTTTCTCATATTAAACCCTTCATTTTACATAGGATTTACCAATTCTATTTTACCTTTACCTTATAATTTAATTGTCTTAATTATGCTTAATTTGTTGATGCAGAAATACTTTTGGAGACCAACCTTGGTCCAGGGAATTCAGACCCAGATTGAGTCATATTAGATGGATCAGATCAAATCAGGCAGATCGGATTTAGCTCAAAAGAAATCAAAACTGGAAATAGAATCCGACCCGACCAAAGCCGACTACAACCAAAGGAATCCGACCTGATCCAACCAAGCTGGCCCAAATCAGATTATTTAACAGACCGGATCCAACTAAGCCCAACTCGTTATTTTCAAAGGTTTGAAACGTTTTTGGCATGATTGGAATTGGGATCCAAAATCAGTGCCACGACTTCAATCTCAATCTAACTTTAGTTTTGTAACCAAATTAGAAATAAAGAGTTGCATTAGTGAGAAATAGAATTGGCGGGAGAAAAGAACAAAACTTGAAAAGAAAGAAAACTGAATTAGCTGAATTGGAAAGCATGGAGGTTGGTGCGTTTTGGTGAGAATTGGCTGAAGAAGAAGGAGCCGATTTTGCAAGAGGCTGATTTGGGCGTGATTGGAGCTTAAATTAGCAACAAAGCACAAACCAAATTAGTATGTCTTAGAAGAAAAGAATTCAAGCACAAAAAAATTAGAAAACGGCAAGAGATGAATTGGCAACAAAGCATCGAATTGGAAAGAAGAGAAACCAACCGAATTTGGAAGCAAGACTGATCGTGTGGCTTAGGCGAGTAGCTAAATTTTGGCATGAATTGGACAATCTAGATCATCAACCTTCATGGAAGCAGCTCTTGGATCTTGAAATCCTATAAATTGAGGAGCTTTACAAGCTTCCAATGGCCTCATCTCTTCCCTCTTTTTTGCAGTAATTTTCTTTAGAATTTTTCTGTAATTTTCTTCTATGGAAGCTTAATTCTCTTGCAAAGGCTAGGGATGAAGTCCCTTGTAATTGGTATGAGCTTTTATTGTAATTCTTTATTTTAAATGAAATTATGTTTTGATTGATAATTTATTTTGATTCATTGTGATGAATGAGTTCTTCATTCTTTGTATGAGTTCAATCATGTTTTTCTCATTATTTAGAAAAATTTCTCATGGTGTCTAATGGGAATCCGGAATTAATTTGAATGGGTTTTTCTAAAATTATTCTAGCCACGTCGTGAACCCCTGTTACGAAGTGTTCTTGGATTATTTTAGTTCAACCGAATCAAAGGTCTTCATCGCAATCAAATATATGATATTTTAACCGAGTTACAATAAATTTTATATCGGTTCAAGGAACTGTCCCGATGCCTGCGCATCCTCACCATTAATTTTAACCATTTTATTTACTTTTATTTATCCCTTAATTATTCCTTTTAATGACCAGTAATTTTCCACTACTATAATTGTTCTTAACACTCTTTTGTCCCTAATTCCGTGATCTCTGTGGTTCAACCTCGGACTCACCGAGAATTATTTTTCTTCGAACTCCTGCACTTGGGAGTGAGTAAGCACATCACTTATCTGTTTTTGTTACTTCTAGATTTTTCTCTATTCCTTTTTTGAGTTTTCTTGTTATGATAGGTCCAATAAAACAAATTGACATGAAAATCTAGACATTTCAATGGCGGAGATTCACTACCCGGGTCACCTGAAAAATTACTGGAGAATCCTTAATATGTGGAGATTCATGACAATGCTCATCTAAAAGGTTTCTTAGATGAAAGAAAACAAAAAAAAATGAGTGAGAGAGAGAGAGAGAGAGAGGAATATGTAATACAATGATGTGAGAAGAATCAAGGTTGCATGGTTTAGATTAGGTTGAGCACCTACATTAATGTGTCTTAACCTAACCTAAACTCACTATTATATTGAGTTGGAGACAACCAATACCTAAATCCAACCCATTTAAAAGAAAAATGCTAACATGCCTATTTAACCCTTCAACTCTTCTTTATTTTTGAAAGTGATTTAAAATAATAAATAATTACATATGTTATAAATAAGTTGTATTATATATATTACTATTATATTTATTATAAATAATTAGATATAATTGGGTTAAATGGGGTAAGCCTCAACCCTAATCCACTTAGTAAGTTGAAAAAATAAATTCTTACTCACTTAACTACATCCAGGTGGGTCGACAGATTGGGTCATAGTTTTCCACTCTCGTGATAAAGAGAGGTATATGAGCAACATTTGTATGGCAATGTACAGTTTCAATAGACAAAGGGTAAGAACAAAGAGTCCAAGTTTGGTGGTGCATTTACATTTTAATGATCTTATTTCTATTCTTTGAAAATAGTCTATAAGAGAGGGTAAAGGAGCCAGAATTTTTTTGCTTTTTTTTTTTCATTAACTATAATTCTTGCATAAGGCACACATTAATAGAACACGAGGAATATTTATTTTTTTCTTTTGCACATAAAAGTATGCAGAGAAAGCATTGATAATTTTTTATACTCTCCTCTACTTTTTTTTATCATGGTTTGTTTATTCTTCATTTTTTTTTATTATTTTGTACTCTTTTGCTTTCTATCTTTTGTTCCCACTCCTTTCGTTTCTATGAGCAATTTTTATGCAGAAATAAAAAATAAAATAAAAATTAGGTTTTGATTGAAAAGAAAACACCTTTTAATATCTAAGATTTTAATTAAAAATTCAGTTATGTAACACAATATGTATGGTCATCAATTATTATAATATAAGGACATTGCAAGAAGGCAATAGACAAAAGGAATAATTAGAAAATCTTTTCTCAGAAAAAAGAAATAAAATACTTTGCTTTGATACCAAATGGATGCAATATAAATATTATAAGGTTGTGTTTGACGCAAAGAATTCAGGGTGGAATTGGGGTTAAGAATTGGAATGGGGATTGAAAATTTCAATTTTGTTGTTTTATGGCGTCTAAAGAATTGGATTTAGGATTCTAGCCCTAATTTCGTGGAATTCGTTTATAAGGTAAATTGGGTTTTATCAATTATCACCTGTTTCCTTGTTTTTTGTAATTCTCAGCCAAAGAATTGCAAGAGCACAACTCTCTCTTCTCCCTCTCAAATCGATCCTAAAAGACATAAAGACAATTAAAGTGAAAATAAAATAAAATTAAGAAAAAAATAAAGAAAAAACAAAAGAAAAAAATAAAAAGTAAAATAATTAAAAACCTCTTTCAAATAAAATAAAAGAAAACTGAAGAAAGTAAAAAAAAAAAAAAACACAATAGAAGAAAATAAAATAGAAATATAAATAAAATTAAAGGAAAATTAAAAATAAAATAAAATCAAAATAAAAAGGAAAAAAAGAAAAAAGAAAAACAAATAGAAATAGAAAGAAAATAAAATAAAATTATAATATAAAATAAAATAAAAGTAAAGTAAAAAAATAAAAATAAAAAATTAAAATTAAAAGAAAATAATAAATACATAAAATAACAATAAAAGAAATTAAAAATAAAAAAACAAAATAGAAATAAAATAAAAGAAAATTAAATTAAATTAAAACAACTTAAAATAAAAATAAAATCGAAAATGAAAATAAAAAATACAAATACAAATAAAGGAAAAAAATAAAAGAAAATAAAAATATTAGTAAATTATTTTATTTTCTTTATATTTATTTTATTTTCGTTTTTCTTTTTGCTTTTTTATGTTATTTTATTTTCTTTTAAATTTATTTCTATTATTATTATTATTTTAAAATAAAAATTAAAAAATGAAAAACAAAAAAATTTAATTTAATTTAATTAAATTAAAAGAAAAAAATGAAAAGAAAAATATAAGAAAATAATAAAAAGTTAAAATAGAAATAAAATAAACAAAATATATATATATATTATTTTCTTCGTACTTATATTTATTTTCTTTTATTTTTTTCTTTTATTCTGTTTTCTTTAAAATTTATTTCCATTATTTTTTTGTTTATTTATTTTATTTTTATTTCTATTTTCAGTAATATTATTTTTTATTTTTTTCTTTTACTCTTCAACATGTTTTAATAATATTAGTGTCTTTCATTTTTATTCTATTTTTAATAATATCGATAGACAACATGTTTGATAAAATTTCTCAACAACTCAGTTTGCCAATGTTCAATTTGTTTAAAGTCAATCAAACAAAACATTTACAATTCTAAGGTTTTCTAATTTAGTGTATTATAATTCCCAGTTTTAGAATTCTTTAGGCGAATTCCAAATCCTTCCATCAAATAGACCCCAAGCATCTCACAAAAGTACGAATGTAACAGAAAAACAATACAAGAGTAGATCAACATCTATGAATTGAGCGAACTATTATAAACATCACAGGAAAAAAAAATACAAAATTCAGATTCTATTAACTCAAAAATGAAGATTAATATTGACATTTTACACAAACTTAATCGCAAATGTGTTTTACATGTCTATTGATTTTTTTGTCATGTGGCCAATATAGTGGCTCGCTAATGTAACTACTATGATACTCTATATATCAAATATAATTTTAAATTTTAAAAAATTATGGTGCACAAATCAACTTTTCTTTTTCTTTTTCTAAAAATGAAATTAACCATTGAAGTGCAACCATTACAATATCTCAAGATCACTGGAAGGACTAAAAGAAATATTATTCAATATATATCCTTCCACGTGCAACACACGTGCTACTCACTAGTATATCTGTCGAACCATGGTTGGTCTGACCGCATTGGTCGGTTTTAAAAGCAATAAAGAATTTAAATTTGACCAGTATTCCGCAAGAATAGACCAAGACTTGCACGACCTAAGTTTGACCCGCGGTTTTGAACTTGGTCTAAAACTCTGACTCCAGAGATTTAATTATTCAAAAGTCTTATCCACTCAAATTTTGATTATCATTTTGGTCATAATATTTGAGATCTGGGAAGGATCTAGCTATCTGGGATGTGTTTATATATAAGCCAACCCAATCCTGATTTCGAAACATAGTATCCTTGCAGCAGCATTTGATCGATATCTTGTACTAATATACTCCAAGAGATATATTATGATGAAAAGAACACTTCTTCTTCTCCTTTTCCTCTTAAGCTTTTTGAGTCTCATGCATTCAGGTTCGTATTATTATTATATTTCTGAAATCTCTTAAAGGTTATTGCAAAAGTTATCATACTAACAATATATATATATATATATATATATATATATGCACTGTTCCAACCAAAATGATGTTATTATTGTTGAATTCTTGATTTGGCATGCAGCTTTGATGCATGAAGAGGCAATCATGGAAGGGCAACTGTTGAGTATCAAAGCTATAGGTGGTGGTGGTGGTGGCGGTGGCGGTGGCGGTGCTCGTGGTGGTGGATCTACAGGAGGAGGCGCCGGTGGTGGAACCGGTGGTCGTGGTGGTGGATCTACGGGAGGTGGTACCGGTGGTCGAGGTAGTGGATCTACAGGAGGTGGCAATAAGGGCAGTGGCAGTGGCAGCAGTGGAACCGGTTCTCGTGGAGGCTTGAAACCAGGTGTAAGTAGTAGGGGCGGAGGCGCCAGCGGCGATGATGGTGATGGCGGCACATCTACGGGTGGTGGTAGTAGAAATGGGGTTACTACTACGACTAATCCAGGCATCGGTGCCATACCAAGAGATGGAAGTAGAACAAATGGGGGTATTGTTAATCACCATCAGTTTGGATTTCTGCTTACAGCATTGGGAGTTGCCATCTTCACCATGATATAATTTCCCTTGATGGAAATTAATCAAAAAACATTTATATTTTTTTGTGTAACAAACGAATCAAAACGATAATTAGTTAAGGAAATAGGATATGTAGAATGTGTTCTATTTATTTATTAGGGTATGTTGGATGTTGATTCTTGTGAATTGTGATATCTTAATTAAAATTTTTATTGGAAATGTACAGATGGTTAATAAAGCTGAAATATCCTTCTTTATTTGAAAAGCTTTAATGTAAATCACAATAACTAGTCCCTTGCTTGTTTGTGATATCTCTTGTTGTTGTTAAGAAAGAAAAGATAAGATCAAGATGAAGAAGATATCAAGTACACACAAGTACTCACACTTTTTTCATCAAAATGAACCTTTTAAACAAGTGTTTCTATCCAAAATAGCTTTCAGAAGTGTTACCAAACACCCAAGCACAAGGTAGCTAGGAAGCCCTTTTAAGTCTACGAAGGGCTTCCTGACCCTTGGGAAGCTTGTAGACATCTCAATTTGCACGAAAAAAAATGATTTCTGATATTTACAATTTCTGGAGGCTTGAGCTTGACACCTTTTTCAACCTTTGATCCAAATTCCAATCTCAAATCTATTTGAGCCAGAATTCTCCTTGAAATCTCCAAAATTCATGAAATTATCAAAAGACCCTTAATGGACCCCATGCGCTTCTTCATTCACCAAAATCCATTTCTGACAGCATAATTGAATTCTAGGAGAAAAATGAGTTCCAACAGGTATATTATCGCTTAGTTTCGAGATCGTGAGAGAAAATGACAATTTTACTGCTAATATCGTTTTAGGTAAAATTCATGGTTTCTGTACGTCAAAAAAATATTCTGACCTCCGGATTTGATATTTTTGTGTAAAATACTTCGAATGATTGTAATTTGGTTAGTGGTGAGGGTAGTTTTGATATTTCATAAATATTTCAAATCGGTTTTAAACAATTAAAAAGAGGAATTAGGTGAAAAATAATTAAAAAGAGAAAAAATGTGAGGTGTTTAGATTAAAGTTAGGTTAAAATCCAAAATAGAATTAAGATTAATAAATCTTTTAAATTAGATTAGAACTAGGTTAAAATCCAGATTAGGGTTCTTCTTCTTCTCCATTCTTTTAGGATTTGAAAGAGGAAAAAATGGAAGAGGGATAAGGCAAAATCAAAAAAGGAGATTGAGATTAAAGATGAGAAAAAGATTAAGATTGAAAAGGAGAAGAAGATATGGATTGAGAGAGATTAGAAGAAAGAAGTGGTAAAGATCAAGAGAGTTTGAGATGAGGAGGGAGATGTCGCCGACGCCAACCTCTCCACGCTTATAATAAAAGGAGGCGATCCCAAGAGAGAAAAATAGGAAGAAAATTACAGAAAAAGGGCAAAAAGGGCAGAGAATCAACGGAGGAGATCATCGACGCTGCCCTTCAACGGTTATGAAGAGGACCGATCAAAGAGCAAAAGGGAAGGGGAAATCAAAATGAAAACAGAGAAAAAAAAATTTCAGAGAAGACTTTGGAAAAAGAGATTTGGAGAAAAAAATTGGAGATTCGAAGAGGAAAAATTGCAGAAAAATTCAGGTTTCTTCATCTTCATCTTCAAAAACCTGCAAAAACTAGTAGAATAGGAACCCTACAAACCCCATTAGAGTCCATCCAAATCCCAATCCTTCTCCCGGTTCGTCTGTTACAAACCCCAGCCAAATCAAAACACAGCAAAACCCCATTGAAGCCTAGATCCGAACTCTAGTTGTCTCGTCCTCAAAACCCAATCAAAACACCCATTCTTTTTCCATGTTGGTCAACCATCAAAACCTGCAAAAACCCTGTCAAAAACCCAATGAAAAACCATAGATCCAGCTGTTTGTCCAGCCCCAAAATCCCAACAAAAATCTGTAAAAACCCTAGATCTAAACCTCATCCGAGCCCTAGGAAATCAACTATCAAAAACTTTGTTCTTCCCCATCAAAATACCTGCAAAACCTTAGGAATCAAACCCAATTCGTCCCAACCCTTTTTCCGTTCGTCCACACTTCAAAAACCCCATTAGCTTTCCATTAGAACCCTTCCAAACCCTTTTCAAAGCTTAGCAAGCTAAACCCAAAATCCATACGAAAACTTGCAGAAATCGAATTCCAATCCATCTTGAATCAGCCATCAGACCCCATTCCAAACCCTGTAGGAATTCTCGGTCAAAACCCAAATCAGAAAAACCCAAACCCATTTTTCTTTTCAATGGATTATTGCGCAATCTCCAGATTGGCATCGCCAAGCAGAACTTAATCTCATCGAGCAAAGACCGTAGTGCTGCCACAAGTATTTTATACTTTTATTTTTCATTTTGTACGGTGATCAGATTCATCAATTTAGTGTCAAGTTTCTTTATTCTAATTTTTGTAAACTGATTCATCTACTACAATGAAGAATATACTTGATTCTTGTTTATGATTAATCTGGCCATCTTTTTTATTTTATTTTATCAATTCTATTTTTGTTTTTAGAGATAATCCTTTTTGGAATTCTTAGGCTAGAGATTTAGGGATTTTAGTTGTTTATTTATTTTTCTCTTTTTATGTTTTAGGATTTTAACATTTTCTAGGTTACTTTGGGATTTCAGTCTTTTAATAGGTTTGTTAGATCTTCAGGAACCTTAAAGACTTTGTTATTTTTAGTTCGCATTTCAATTTTGTTTATATGCTTTAGTAATTTTTTTTTTTTTTGAGATTTAAGTTTTATTAGAGGTATCTATTTTTAAGGTTGGGTTAATTAGACATTTTAGGTCTTAGGTCATATAGGAACTTTTATATTTTAGGTTTTTAGAACTTTCTTTATTTATTTTTAGGTTTTTTTTATTATTTTAGGATTTAATTTATTAATTAGAGAAATAAAATTAAACTAGATAACCAGTTAAACTGGAAGAGAGTGGGTGCCTAACACCTTCCCGCTTTCTTAAATAAACCTTCCTATCCAATCTGATTAAATCTTATTTAAAATCTTATTTTGGGAATTTTTGATATTAAATGACCTACCTAGGTAACCATTCACATTTGAACCTAATGAATGGTGGCGACTCCAAACAACCAGATCCACCCGACCCGGGTTAGTTTACAAAGCTATGGCAAACAAGACTGTAGTTTGCTATTCTCTGGTCTTTTTGGACGTTGGTTGGACATCCCCTCAAAAGAGAGATGGGGCAGGAAAGATCTGGGGTTTAATTTCACATCTCCTCTATAGGGGAGTTGTCGAGTGACCATTAGCGCGGAGATTAAAAAACAAAAAGAGTTTACAACACAAATAGATCCTGTCATGTGTTTGTGATTGGCATCCTTAATTGCTATCAAATTGGGTTTCTATTTTTGTTTTTTTAACACATCATAAAGATTTTCTTGTTTTTATAATTTAGATTTTTTCCTCCAAGTTAAATGACAAAAATACACTCATATTAAATCACCAAAATAATTTAAAACAAAATGCTCCCCAAACTACTTAAATGAAAAATAAATAAATAAATCATCTTTTTCTTCTCTTTTCTTTTTGTTTTTTTTTAATAATTTCAATGTATGTGGGTATTTCGTCATTTAAGTGCCTAAGATGATGGAAAGTAACATGAGCATTTCAATGGAATGGACAGGTTTGCAAAAAGAATTAATAAGGTTTGACCGGTATGTCATACAAATCGACTAACACATTTCTTGCACGACTCTTAAAAGTTAGCCAGCTTTCTTCGTGATTTGGTTGCCCTCAGATTTTATCAAAGATTTGAAACAGGTTGCCCTCAGATTTTATCAAAAATTTGAAACAGGTTGAAACAGCTTTCTTCGTGATTTGGAGGATGGCACACAAGAGGTTGTTATAGGTGTATTTTCTTTTTCTTTTTTTCTTTTTTATCATTTTTATTATGTTTGTAATTTTGCTTTATAAAACTGCCTCATTTATATTTGTGTACATTCTGATGCGTAAAAGATTCAAAATGATTCGGCTTGAGATCCTCGACGTGCTCGGCTTGAGAAGCGGTAACAATGGATGGAGATTAAACTCCTTTTTTTCTTGTGCAACCAAACGGGTCCTAAGGACTCAGATTTCTGATTTTTGAGTTAGATCTTTGGGTTGGTTGGTTCGGGTTTTCTCGTTTGGGTTAGTTCAAGAGGATTTATTGATTTTGTTTTTGAGTTTTTTTTGTTATTTTGATTTTTTCTGTGGGGGGTTTGTAATTAAATTTTTAATTTTCTGTTACGGGTTTTTTGTGTTTGCAGGAGAACGAAGAAGACGAATAACAGGGGAGAAGAAGAAGAGGGAGGAGAAAGAAGAAAAAGAAAAAGAGGAGAAGAAGAAGAAGAGGAGAGAGAGAGAGAGAGAGAGCTGCGGCAGCAGCCGCGACTGAGAGAGAGAGAGGGAGGAGGGTGAGAGGGGAGACTGGAGAGAGGTAGGGATGGAGGGAGAGGAAACATGGGGCGAAACAGAGAGGGAGAAAGGGGAGCCGAAGAGAGAGAGTGAAACACAGAGAGTGATGAAGAGGAGAAGACAGAGAAAGAGGAAGAGAGAGGAGGAAGACCACTGCTGCCGTAGCAGCAGTGGTGGTGAAAGAGGTGGGATTCGGCTGCGGTGCAGTCTTGTGTAAGGGTGCATTTGTCTTTTTATTCTAAAGTTCTAACCCTCTTTTTATTTTCTGACGAAAAGTCAAAAACAAAGTTGAAATGCCATTTTGAATCTTTTAGGGAAAATTAGGAGAAAGTGTAGCTTTTTCAGACTAATTATAAAATCATTTTTTGAAAAGTCTTCATTGGAGAAACCTCTCTTTACTCGAAACTAATTGTGGTGAAGGCAATTTGCACTGTAGAAAAATGTCTTCACTCCAAAATACCCCACTTTTATGTTTTCTATATATTTTTTTAAAAAACATTAAAAATGGTTTTACTCTTATACCTTTAGAAAAAAGCGAAAAAAACTCAAATTCGTGACAAGTTTGAAGAGGGAAACCAAACCACCTAGGGCTAGGGAGTCTTCGTTTGGGGAAAATCAAACCCATAACAGAAACGGCTTTTTCGTTTGGGGGAAACGAAACCTCCTGCCACATTCTCCGGTGTGGCTTCTTTGTTTGGGGTAAACCAAACCTCAGGCCATATTCTCCTCTTCTTCTTCCTCCTTGTTCCCCCTTCTTCCCTGTTCGTCTTCCCCTGTAACAAAAAAAAAACAGCAAAACATTAATTACAACCCCCCCCCCACCAAA
>JAUPMG010060457.1:0-13546 GCA_031762675.1 Pachysandra terminalis | reverse complement strand
TAATTTAAATGAAAATAAATAATTAATAATAATAATTAATTAGGAAATATTCCTTTAAGGGTCCAGGTCATTACATAGGAGAGCTGCGAAATTCCATCTCATGGCTTAGAAACTAATACAGGGGGACAGGATCAAACTTAACTTATAATCCTAATAGAACTACGAAGTTTACTGAATTACTATAAATAAGTGTTCTTGCTTGATTTCAAAAATCATAATAATTCCTTGGAGCTAAGAAGGAGAGGAAGAAGAAGAGCAAAGGTGAATTCTCTACTCCAACCCAGCAACATCAAGGTAAGTATTCGAATTTAACTTTTTTTTTTTTGGAAGGAAAGGTTTGTAATAAAATAAATGGAAGAGTAGGAAGAATTACAATCAACAGGGGTTTCTTTCACCCAACCAAGTTAGCCCTACATACCTACAGGGGCAGAAGTACAGTGAGCATTACAACAATCCTTAAAACATTTTAAAAGAAAGTGACTTGAATTTTCCAATTGGAACAAAATGTTCTGTTGGAACTAGTATCCGAAATAGAAAAGGCCTTAGCAGAAATGGCTCTTATTATATTCTCCATGATGCATTTAAGGATGAATTCTTTATCCTTGTACTGGGTCTTGAAGATCCTTGCATTTCTTTCTTGCCATAGGAAGTATATAACAACATTGATGCGAAGACAAAAGGTCCTAGCCTTGATATCAGTTCCACTGCAATGTTGAGAGCACCAATTTACTTCCTCAGTCCAAGGGAGAGGGGTTCTGGAGATGCCAGAAATAAGAAGAAGACTATGCCATACCCAGGTAGAGAAAGGGCAATCAAATATAGGTGTTCCCTAGATTCAGGTGAGGAGTTACAAAGTGAACAGCAAGATTGATTGATGATTCCCATTCTCAATAGTTTATCCTGTGTTTGGAGTCTCATTCTCAATGCAAGCCAATGATGAACTTGTATTTAGGAACAACCCCTTTAAACTAGATAAGGGGGCCCAATTCACATGTTGGCTATGGTTTATGCACTTTTCCCAAGTATCTTTTATGGTGAATTCACCAGATTTTGATGGGAGTCATGTTAGTTTATCCTTTGGAGAGTTATGTAAAGGGATGGAAGGCAGCTGATTCCAAAGAAGATGCAGGCTAGGGTCATTACCAACAAGCCAGTGTCTGTTTTGTATCAAACTGTCAACTTTATCATCAATATTGAATCCAGCTCTATGGATCAGTCTGGGGGGTAATGTGGGTTATAAGAGGGCTGTTGGGATGCCACATATCCCACCATAGCCAAATGTCCTTGCCATCAGCCACTTTGAAGTTACAAAGTCTTTTCACTTTGTCTCTAGCCTGCAATATCTTCCTCCAAGACCAAGAGCAACTAGAAGGTGTTCTAGAAGCCCAAAAACTTTTTTGTTTGATCAAGTTAGCATAGACCCACTCCACCCAAAGTGACTTTATTCTACTAATAATCTGCCATACCAGCTTGTAGATAGCCATATAATTCCATTGGATAGCATTTGAGATACCATGCCCCCCTTTAGATTTACGTTGGCAAACATCAGTCCAAGCCACATTATAGATTTTCTTCTTCTGTTCATTTCCATCCCAGAGGTACCTATAGCATATCTTGTTCAATGTTTTGAGAATTTTCTTTGGGAGAATGAAGTTGGAACACCAGTGAATCTGAATAGAGAAGAGAACTGACTTTATCAGTTCCAGTCTGCCCCCATAGCTTAAAGACTTGAATTTTCAACTCTGTGCTCTTTTGTAGGTCTTCTCAGTAAGCTCTTTGCAATTTCTCACTCTAAGTTTAGAAGTGATTAGTGGAACCCCCAGATATTTGATGGGGAGATTCCCTTCAGAAATTCCCCAAATGCTTTTGATCTGATCAAGAACTTCAGGACTGACAGCGGAAGAAAATAGTTGTGATTTGGTGTAGTTGATGCATAAGCCAGTGAAGTTGTGGAACTCATCCAAAGCCTCGTTGAGCAGTCTAGCAGACTCAGGCTCTCTAGTAGCAAACATAAATAGATCATCAGCAAAATTTATGTGGGTGATCCTAGGGTTGGTGCACTTGGGGTGGTAAGAGAATTGGTTTGCCAAGGTTCTTTTCTTAATACAACAATCAAGATACTCCATAAGTGTAGTGAAAAGGTAGGGGGAGAGGGGGTCCCCTTGTCTCAGTCCCTTCTTCCCAAAAGAAGAAACCATTTAGGGATCCATTAATGGATAATAAATAAGATACAATGCGAATTAATTCCATTATCCACTCCCTAAACTTTGTAGGGAAGTTCTAAACAACAAAGATTCTATCAAGTGCATCCCATCTGACATTATCATAAGCTTTCTCAAATCAATCTTGCAAGCAAATCTAGGATTACCCCTATTAATATGATAGTCATTTACCGGTTCATGGGTAAGTTGAATGTTGTCAGATATGAGTCTGCTTGGTATAAAGGTATTATGATGATCACCAATCAGATCACTAAGCAGTGACTTCAGCTTGTTTGCCAGCAGTTTGGAAACACATTTGTAGATAGTAGTTACACAAGAAATTGGTCTGTAATCTTTCATAAATGTAGGATTAGGACCTTTTGGCACAAGTGTAATAAAAGTATGGTTTACTTGCTTTAGAAGCTTACCAGATCTGAAGAAAGCTTTGATGGCATAGCAAAAGAGAGAACCAGTGATGTCCCAAGTGGCCTTGAAGAATTTTGGGGTAAACCCATCAGATCAAGGGCCTTATCATCACTTAAACTAAATAAGCAATCTTTTATGTCAGTGTTGGAGAAGCTCTTAATTAGATCAGCAGCTTGAGCATCAGAAATATCATTAGTGACAAAAGGTTGATCCAACTGTTGACTCTTGCTAAGGTGGGGTTCACTAAGTATTTTCTTGTGATAAGATATGAATTTATTTGCAATTTTACTGTGTTCCAAAATGCATTCACCATTGGGATCTCTGAGAGAAAGTATTTTGTTTCTAGATCTGTGTGCCAACAAGGATCTATAAAAGAATTTTTAGTTGCTGTCCCCTTCTTTGAGCCAAAGTACACGAGACTTTTGTCTCAATTGAGATTCATTTACTCTGAGAAGAGCACAATGCAGGGAGAATTTATTTTCTTCTTCATTGTTAAGGTGATTTCCATTCCCACTCATCATGTCCACTTAGAGCTTAGTGAGCTCCTCACTAGTGGACTCAATTCTATTGTGAAGATCAGAGAATTCATCCTTGCTGCAATGTTTAAGCTTGATCTTGAGTCTCTTCAGTTTGGATACAAGGATATACATTGGTGTGCCTGATATGTGCTCAGTCTAAGACTCTTATACAATCTTAAGGAAGTCAGGGTGATTTACCCAGTGGTTGAAGAATTTAAAAGGTACCTTGCATTTGGGTCCATCCTCAAAAACCTTTATCAGAATTGGAGAATGGTCAGAGATGCCAGGGGGAAGAAACTCAGCTTCCGAAGCAAGAAAGTTTTGGAGCCAGGCCTGGTTCACAAGCACTCTATCTAATTTGCAGAGGATTCTCTCATTTAACTGGCTTGTATCATTCCAAGTGTACTTTCATCCCTTGAACCTCATGTCATTTAGTTCAAGGTAATCAAGGCAGTCATTGAATTCCTTAGGAGCTTGAAAGTTAATATCTCTCCCACCATACTTCTCAGTGCTAAATCTCACAACATTGAAGTCCCTTAAGAGAATCCAAGGGGAGTTAGTTTGCAGGCTGATAAGGTCTCTCCATAATAATTTTCTTTCATTTGCATCATTTGATGTAATGATCCAGACCCTTAAAAAGAATCATTAATTAATTTTCTACTCTATAGTTGAATTAATACAAGTATAGGGATATATTTATAATTATCTTATGCTGGCTTAAGGGCTAATGTGTTATTACCTTTACAAAGGAGTAATAACTAAAATTTACAAACATTCTTTTACTAGCCAAAACGTAGTCAGCAAGAATCTTGTTGGTAAGTGTGTTAGCTTAGGTTACAAGGAATAAGCTAAAACCACCTATTAACCACCTAAGCTAACCTAAGCTACCTTATTAACTCTTGACTTGGGGAAAGGAAGTGACAACCTTTGTCATAAAAAAAACGAAAAGAACGGCTAGGAGAGTTTAGCTAAGATTTTGAGTGGTTTCTGCAGAGAAGGAGGAAAGAAGACTAATTTGAAGATTTCCAAGTTGAAGCTTGAAGCTAAAAACCAGAAAATCTGAGACATTACCAGGGAAGTAGTTTATCCGGTCTTCTACAATTATTGTATGGTTAAAATTTATTAGTTTACAGTTGATTTGGTCTTTGAACATGATTTATCAAATTTAGATGTTGATTTCTATGATTTGTGAATAGTAGAATTTCCAGAAAATGGATTACATAGTGATAGTAGAAACTAGACTGTTTATGTATGATTTTATAGAATTTGTTTGATGTTATGAAATAAATGAATGTTTTGATGATTATGATCATATATTGTTGTGTTTTGAATGTTGGCATGTTTTAAGTGATTTCGTATGTAAATTGAATTCATAAAATACCCTTCTTGCATTCTAGAAAATTACAGAGTATATGCCAATCTGAACTATCAATTATGGAACACATGTAAATTATTTCTATAATTTATTTTAGGGTGAGAGTTGCAAACTAAATTTAGGAACTCCAATGAGATCTCTAGATTTGGTTCGTGACAAGATGTTTCTGGGGAGAGAGAAGAAGACTTGCCACAACTACGGCAAGGAAGGACACCTCCAACGATTCTGTAGATCACCGCAGAGAGATGGACGGCCTACATCTCAGCACGGCAGAGTTCATGCTCTAACCGACATTGATGTTCCTCGAGGCGATTGCGCTACTAATGCTATGGTGGAAGGTATCATTCACCTGTTTCATACTCTTGTTCGCGTGTTATTTGACTCTGGTGCATCCCATTCATTTATCTCCGCTAGTTTCATGGCTCTTCTGGGTTTCCATCCTAGTGTGTTAGAGCATCCTTTGAGTATTTCCAACCCAGTTGGGGGTACCTCAACTCTTCACTGAGTTTGTAGAGCTTGTGTGGTGAGGTTAGGTGACCTTAACTTGGAGGCAGATCTTATTGTGTTAGATATGCCTGAGTTTGAGGTGATCCTTGGGATGGATTGGCTTTTAGCCTATCATGCCAGGATTAACTGTTTTGAAAAATCAATTTTGTTTCGTCTTCCGGGAGGTCGATGTTTGACTTTTTGTGGATTGGAGAAGGATTGTTATCAGTCCGACTTCCTATTTGCTATGGAAAGCGTTCAGAAGCTGTCCTTAAAGGAGATTTCTGTGGTGAGAGACTTTGGTCATGTATTCCAGGAGATTCTGGGTTTACCACCTAAAAGGGAGGTAGACTTCTGCATCGAGCTTATTCCTAGTATTAGTCCCATTTCGCTTGTGACCTACAGAATGGCACTGATCAAGATGCAAGAGTTGAAGGCACAATTGGACGAGTTGATTGCCCTTGGATTCATCAGGCCCAGTACTTCACCATGTGGAGCGCCAGTTATTTTTGTGAAGAAGATGGTTCTTTACGGCTTTGCATTGACTACAGACAGCTGAACCGAGTCACTGTGAAGAAAGTATCCATTGCCGACGATTGACGATCTGTTCCACCAGTTGAGGGGAGCACAATACTTCTCGAAGATTGACTCGGGATCGGAATATCATCAGTTGAGGATTCGAGACGAAGATATTCAGAAGATGGATTTTCGTACCCGATATGAACACTACGAGTTCATTGTCATGCCATTTGGATTGACGAACGCGCCTGTAACCTTCATGGACCTTATGCACAGGGTGTTTACGTCTTATCTTGGTTGCTTTGTGGTTATTTTCGTGGACGATATATTCTATATTTGAGATCTGTAAAGGAGTATGAGGAGCATCTACATATTGTCCTTCAGACCTTGTTCGACCACCATTTGTATGCTAAATTGGAGAAGTGTGACTTCTGGAAGGAAGAGGTTAAGTTTCTTGGGCACGTGGTATCCAGAAATGGTATTTCTGTGGATCCGACCAAGGTGGAGGCATTTCTTGGTTGGGAGCGACCTAAGAATGCTTCGGATATCAAGAGTTTCCTAGGTCTTGCGGGTTACTAGAGGAGATTTATCGAGGGATTCTCATCGATTTCGACGCCTTTGACTCTCTTGACTCGGAAGGAATTCAAATTCGTCTCGGATGAGAAGTGTGAAGCTAATTTTGAGGAGCTGAAGAAGAGATTGACGTCGACGGCCGTTCTTGTCGTACCAGTTGCAGGCCAGAAGATGGAAGTCTACACCAATGCATCATTGCAAGGTTTGGGAGCTGTTCTTACGCATGAGGGCCGTTTTGTGGCATATGCTTCTAGGAAACTTCAAGTTCATGAGCGCAACTAGCTTACGATCTAGAGTTGGCCACTGTCGTTTTCGTTTTGAAGCTTTGGAGGCATTACCTTTATGGAGAGGAGTTCGAGCTGTTTTCAGATCATAAGAGCTTGAAATATATTTTCCCTCAGAAGGATCTGAATATGCACCAGAGGAGTTGGTTAGAGCTCGTGGTTGACTACATTTCGATGCTTAGCTACCATCCTGGGAAGGCTAATGTGGTGGCAGATGCTTTGAGCCACAGACTGCATGGAGTTTTTGCACAATTAATGAGCCAGGAGTGGAGACTTCAAGAGGTTATCTCGGACTTAGGAGTCCAGCCTACGGATCAGCAATGTGGTGGTTACTTGTTTAGTCTTATGGCCAAGCCATCACTAGAGCAGCAGATTGCAGAGCTTCAGAAGAGCAATTTGGATCTACTAGCACTTGCAGCGGACGATAGCAAGCCGGAGTGGTTTGTTCATACAAATGGTTTGATTAGATTCTGAGGCAGACTTTGCGTACTAAAGAACCAAAACGTCAAGAAGGAGATCTTGGACGAAGCACACAAGTCGCGTTACTCCATTCATTCAGGGAGCACGAAGATGTATAGAGATCTACGTCAAAAGTTTTGGTGGCCAGGTATGGAGAAAGAGATCACTTAGTATGTGGCACGGTGTCTCACTTGCCAACAAGTGAAAGCCGAACACATGAGATCAGTTGGACTTCTACAGCCGTTGCCGATTGCAGAATGGAAGTGGAAGCACATCACCATGGACGTCGTGATCGGACTACCGAAGCTCGAGGCAGTTTGGATTCGATTTGGGTGATCGTTGACCGATTAACCAAATCTGCTCATTTTCTACCAGTTTTGACTTCAACTATAGCCGAGGAGATTACTAGACTGTACATTCGTAAGATTCTGCGATTACACGAAGTTCCTGTCAGCATTGTATTAGATCGTGGGTCTTTGTTCACTTCCAGATTTTCGGAAGCATTGTAGAAGGCTTTGGGTACGAGACTTGATTTCAACACCTCTTATCACCTGCAGATGGATGGTCAGATAGAGAGAGTCAACCAGGTCCTTGAGGACATGTTGCGAGCTTGCATGATGGATTTCGGAGGTATTTGGGGACAGCATCTACCGTTAGTGGAGTTTTCCTACAACAACAGCTTTCATGCGAGTATAGGTATGGCACCTTTCAAAACTTTGTATGGCTGGGGGTGTCATTCACCTCTGTGTTGGTCAGAAGTGGGAGAAGACAGCATTCTTGGACCTGAGCTAGTGCAGTAGAGTATCGAGAAAGTGAAGCTCATTTGGGAGAGACTGAAGGCAGCAAAGAGTAGGTAGAAGAGCTATGCGGACAAGAGACGGCGAAAGCTAGAGTTTTCTTTTGGAGATCGCGTATTTCTCATGGTTTCACCGTTGAAGGGAGTTATGCGTTTCAACAAGAAAGGAAAGTTAGCACCTCGTTTTGTTAGACCCTTTGAGATACTCGAGCATATTGGACATGTTTCCAATCGTGTAACAATACCGCCTCAGTTGTCAGCGATTCATGATGTGTTTCACGTATCACTTCTTCAAAAATATGAGCTAGACCCTTCTCACATGCTAGATTGGATGCAGTTGCAACTTCAAGAATATGTCACCTACGTTGAAAAGCCGATGAGGATCTTAGATTGTAAGGAAAAAGTGTTGTAGATGAAGACGATACCATTGGTGAAGATTCAATGGGGACATCATGACGAGAGAAAAGCTTCTTGGGAACAAGAGTCGGAGAGTTGGGAGCAGTACCTACATTTGTTAGTGGATTGAGGTACGCAAATTTCGGGGACAAAATTCTTTTAAGGGAGGTAGGTTTTAAAGACCTAAATCCACTAAAGGTTCGCCCATATTAATGGTTTGAAATTACATAATTTAATGATATTTTTTCTGTATTTATTTGATATATAAATAAGATTAATATGCTATATGGAAAACTGTGTAATGTGATTAATTAGGTTGAGGTTATTTGGTTAGTAAGATAAAGTATAGGGAACTGATTTGAATGAAATCAAATCAGGTGAGAGTTTCTGTTTCGAACACACAACCAAAGGGTACGTGCATCTCGTTTTAGAAGGTTTGCTTGTGTTTTGGCAATAGGGGCTTAAGAGAATTAGGGTTTCTTATTCTCTCCTCACATTGCTTTGGATTCTAGATCTAAGTTCTAGAGAGCTGCTGAAGAGAAGAAGTGAAGAAGAAGAATGAGATTTTGTGGAGAACGTGGAAGCCGAGGCTTGTGGAAGCTTAGATCATTACAACCCTATTTCTCACGAGGAAGAGTGTTCTTGAGAGTGTTTAGAAACTCAAAACGATCCAGGTGAGTTGCGTGGGGTGATCATAGTTCTTTTATTTGAAATCATTAACTCATGTTTTTTATCCGAATGAATGTTTGATTATAATGTTGATTGGATATTTAAATCGTTGTAATAATGGTTTTTGGATGTTCTATTGTTGTTTATTGATGTTTTCAGAGATCTAGAACTAGGTATATGATGTTTTGAATGCAATGGATAGCCTAAGTTTTGATTTCGAGACCCAAAGAAAAACGCAGGAAAACCCAGAATTCGAGCAGGTCGGCATGCTTTTGGTCCATCGACCCATTTGCCGACGACCCTGCAGTTTCACAGAGACCTTCGGTCCACCAACCCCTCTGCCGACAGAGAATTGTTTTTAGATTATTTTGACCCTTTGGCAGAGCTCGATCTGCCGATGCCTCTGTTGACCGACCTGTAACTTGCATAGTGAATAGTAATTTTGTGTGGATGACCTAGATGGATGGTGTGGGGCTTTGGCCTTTGTTGTTGTTGGTTTTCGAAAGCAAGACATGACCATGGTGAGTCAATCTTGGTGTTCCGAGGTTCTTATGACCACCATTTTCATCTTTGGTTGATCCCATGTAGTTGTGAACATGTGGTAATCTATCGATTGTTGTGTTTGTTGTGATAATGGATGGAAGCTGGTGAACGTGTGTAATTATATTATCCGAGTGTTTTATAATTAGCCAATATGGTTCATCCTTCTCCCCCAATAATATCTCCGCAAATATTTTTACATATTAGTTCCTCTAGGAAGAATGGAATACTTCGATCGATGAACTTTTTTAAAAATATCTCTCTTCAAATCTGCATCATTAGGCACACAAAGCCTACCCTTCAATCTAGCACTTTCATCTTCTACTCTATTCCAATATGGTTTTTGTTCATCATTAGCCACTTTTTAATCTCGCGTCTTTCATCTGTACTTCAATGATTCTACTCTTCAAATACGATTTCTTGAGTAAACTACCCAATTTAACTTCTGATCCTTCTTCCACTCTCTGAATTTCCATATCTACAAGTGTTTTATAAAGTAACCACTCTTTAACCATCATATGTGTTACCACAATTCTAGATTTCATACTTAAAGCATCTGCCACTACATTAGCCTTCCCTGAATGATATTCTAATGAAAAATTATAATTATTAACAAATTTCATCCACCTTCTCTGTCACATATGCAGTTCTTTTTGAGAAAACAAATACTTCAAACTCTTGTGATTGGAAAAAACTTCAAAAGTCTCTCCATAAAGATGATGTCTCCAAATCTTAAGAGCGAAAAAACGTACCTCCAACTCTGAATCGTGAGTAGAATAATCCCTCTAATGAATGATGAGTTGTCTTGTAGCGTAAACAACTACCTTCCCTCTTTGCATCAATAACACCCTAATCCTGATAAAGATGCATCCACAAAAATCACACACTTCACACCACTTATAGGGATAGTTAACACTAGAGCTGATGTCAACCGTTCCTTAAGTTCGAAAAATGCTTTCTCACATTCTTCACTCCACACACATTTGGTCCCTTGAGAACCTCCTAGATGCGGCTAAGAAGCTGATTGAGGAAGACGCTAAGGGTAAACAATATGAGCGTGGGTAATGTGTGGTGTTCTGAGATACAGACTACGTTTCTTCGTGCTGCTTGCTGCTGGTGTGGTCCTTGGATTGTGTTGTTGTTTAGCTGGGCTATTGGTGCCTTCATGCTCATGCTTTCACTCCTCTCACCAAATTGGGTGCTGGGGATTGGATGCTGCTATTGGTTGGCATTTCTACTGTCCGTTACTGCTGCTTACTGCGTTTGTACTTGTTTCATCGATGTTGTGGGCTCCTTTACCGCATGTTTTGCTGTTGGGCCTATGTCACCCTGCTATGCTATGTTATGTTTACTTGCTATTTTCACTGTTGGTTGCCTTGTTGCTCTAGCTTACTCGGCTATAAGTTGGGGTGGCAGGTTGGTTTCTGATTTTGTAGCTCGTTTGGCATGTCTTTGGGCATGTCAACTTTGCTCTTTTTGTTTTGTTTGGACTTGTATCTAGTCCAAACTTGTATGAGCTTGTACTGTTGTTCTTCTTCTTTTTTTTTTAATAAAATCCAGAATTTACCTATTCCAAAAAACGAACATCATTAACGGGGTTGCAATATGAGAAAAGACTTGAATGAAACATCTATAGTTACCTGCTAATCCAAGAAAACTTTGAACTTTAGATCCGTTCTTCGGTTGTTCCCAATTTAGTACCGCTTCTACTTTAACTGAATCCACTAAAATTCCATCCCTAGACATTAAATGTCCTAAGAATTTCACTTCCTCTCTCCAAAAATCACACTTAGTTCACATATGAATTGATGTTTACTAAAGTCTGTAAAGTGATCTTGAGATGTTCCTCAGGCTCTTCCTTGGTCTTAGAGTAAACCAAAATGTCATCCACGAACACTGCTAAAAATTGATCAAGATAAGGTCAGAAAATATGTTGCATCATGTCCATGAATGATGCTGGAACATTAGTCAATCCGAAAGGCATTACTACAAATTCGAAAGATCATACCTTGTCCTAAAAGCTGTTTTTGAAATGTCTTCTTCCTTAATCCTCAATTGGTGATATCCCAATCTAAGGTTTATCTTCTTGAAAAATCTTGCTCCCTTCAGTTGTCAAATAAATCTTCAATTCTAAGCAACGGGTATTTGTTGTTCCCAATTACTTGATTCAATCTTATGTATTCAATACACAATCTTAAGGATCCATCTTTCTTCTTAACGAATAAGACTGCTAAAAATTGATCAAGATAAGGTCAAAACATTTGTTGTTCCCAATTACGTGATTCAATCTTATGTATTCAATACACAATCTTAAGGATCCATCTTTCTTCTTAAGGATCCATAACTTGTGTTCTTTTAGAAAGTTCCAATCATATTCTTCTCCACTCACTTATACAGAGATAAAAGAGTTATACTATGGTGCAAAACTCAGATCATATAACTAAACTTGAGTGCAACAGGGATTGTTCAAAACATAACTTCCCTTCAAACAAATCTAAGACAGATGACTCAGCAAACATATCTAACATCATTTGAATCATGATACTGTTAAACTCACAATCGAGTGAGATCTTTATCATACTCGTGGGTGGGTTTAAGTTTTACGCTAGAACCTTTTCCTTTCTAGTCAATAAAGACTAAACGCTCAAACTATCTCTTAACACAATAGTAGCCAAATTAAGACTGAACTATCAAACTATATTAACACAACATTTAGTCACAACATAACATATCTAACACATAAAACAAAAACAACCTATACAAGATTCCAAGATCAACACCGCATGCTTTTGTTCACTAAAAAGCAGTTCTTAAGTACATCCTACGTAGTCTTCATGATGGTAGGGTCTCCTAGTTCCTGCTTGGGTGATCGGCAATCATTCTGAAGATGACCCCTCCCTCCACAATTGAAACACCTTGCACTTGTCCTCTTTCGTTTCTCACCTGCTTGCATTGGCTTTGAAATGGTAGTACATGTCACTTGTTGTTCTTTATTTTTCTGACGCTTTCGTTTCTATTTACTCATTCTCCGTTCTTCCTTTCTCTGATCTCGATTGCTTTTTGCCTTGGCATTGCGTACTTCTATTCTTTTTGCCATATCAACTAAGTCAGTAAGGGTCGGATAGTCTCTTACCATTAATTTGGACTTGATACTTGGTCTCAGTGCTTTTCTAAACCAAAAGATTCTCTGTGCTTCAGTAGCTGCTTTATATGGTATAAGATCTGCCAATTTAGTAAACCTTTCTTTGTATTCTGCTACCGACATACACTTCTGCTGAAGTTCACACAAATCAAATCTTGGATTCTCTCTAAGTTTACTCCAGAAAAATCTTTCCAAAAACATCCCTTTAAATTTCTCCCAACTCACAGTCTCTCCTTGCATCAATTCTTTGGAAGCATTCCACCACTTTGCTAACATGGCAGTGATTCGAACTTTATCCAAACCTGATTCTTCTCTTTTCATGACTTCTAGTGTACACTCCATCTGGTCTATCCATTCTTGTGCACTAAAAGGATCGTCAAAACCTTTATACACAGGTACATCTAACTCTTTCAATTTCTTGAAAATTTCTCTTGATTGCTTTCCTTCTATGTCTTCCTTTTCCACGTCTCCCGATACTAAGGAGCACAGCATCTCAATGCCTCCTAACGAACTCATATCCTCTATGTCCAAACTTTTCCCTTCAGTCATCCTGAAATCCAATGGCAGGGAAAACCTAATATTATTCCGAACAACATTTGATTCTTATACAACTGTTACTGCAAATCATAAAATATATGACTGCAGTACTCAAGACAAATCACCAAAACAATTCACCATATTTTGCAAGAATTTGAGTTCTGATACTACTCTACATCTAACACCATTGTGTATCCTTCTAGCCTGACAATGTCTGTGGGCCTAGCTCAGAATGAAGCACACCTCTCTTTCCTCATGAACAACAAACTTATTCCACAACAGGGTAATCACATTTCTAATTATACGTACACATACAAATCAAATAAAACACTACATACTTTAGAAATTCAAGGAAAATCATTCCTATTTCTCACAAAGGTTCTGATAATACCATCTCCATACCTATCCATGATAAACACCTCGGACTACCTCGAAGTATTAAGCAACATCATAGTAAGGACAACACATCAATATGTGAAAACCTTACTAAATTTTACTGATCCATTTTCCTTAAGATTACTAGTATGGGGCCTATGCCTTACAAATCCTCTTACAATATCTTTGTAATCATCTTAATGATATCCCTGACTTTGATTATACATATTTATGTCTTTTTTCTTTTTAT
>JAUPMG010060446.1:0-13547 GCA_031762675.1 Pachysandra terminalis | reverse complement strand
ATATATAAGTAAGAATATATAAAGAGGTGAATTCTCGAGGAGAGAATCCAACCACACATGAAAGCAAAAAATAGTAAACAGAAAAAGTTACAGCAATCCGGATCCGGTACAGAAAGTAAAAAAAAAAAAAATTAAAAAAATTTCAGAATGTCGTTGGACCGGCTGGACCGGTCACCGGAACTTGTCACCGGACTGGCTGTTCCGGCCACCGGTCCATAACCTAGCGTTACAATCCTTTGTATCGCGGGTTGGGATCGGAATGCTATGGTCTGGTCTTGGTCCAGACCGGTTGGTGCGGACCGGTATCGGCCAATTTGTAAAACCATGCATTCTGGGTCCTCACTTTTCTAATCTATCTACCATATCATTAGCAGATCTTCTAATCTATCTACCGTATTATTAGCAGATCTAAGAACATGAGAGAAGGAAATGTTCATCCCATCTACCCAAGCTCTCAAAAGTCTTGGAAGATGTAAAACTCGTCATGAGCACGTCATTGTGGATGTGAACCAGGTAATAATTGTAGAAGAGTCCTTTGTTTTATTTTTTATTATTTTTTTGACCAAGCAGAAAATTATATTACTAGAAAATATTTATTAAGTACACGATTACATAGGACGTGTGGCGTCGGTAAACAAAAGAGACAAAAGGGTTTGGCTAATTTCATAGTAAGGAGTCTGTGGTGCGAGATGTTGAAGCTTGCTTTGGCATCCAATCTCCACACGAATTTTGTTCTCTGTAGAGAAGCCTAAATTGAGTTGCAGCTCTCCTGGTCCCTAATAGCATCCTCGCTCTTTTCACCGTGCTCTGTATTTGCCTTGGCTCCAACGTTTCCTGCATTAAGGACTGATAGGGTACTTTTTGAGTCAATATTAACTACAAGTGGAGTGAGTGCATGGTTTTGGATTAGTTCTAATCCCAGAAGTAAAGCAAGAGCTTCCGCCAGATTGATTATGCATCTTCCTAGATATCTAAAGCCTCCAAGAATGTATTGTCCTAGGTGATCTCTGATAATAGCCCCCCGGCACCGGCATGTCCAGGATTGTAGAGAGCTGATCCATCTGTGCTTAATTATAGCCACCAATGGGGGGGGGGCGGAATGGGGCCATTGAAGATTTATGTAATTCAAAGAGGAAGCAGTTGTCAATCTGATTTGTTTAAGTGAGTGTGTTTTGATGAAAGAATCTGCTTGTGCCAAGGAATTTCGAACCGAGCTGGTAAAGGATATATTTTTCTGTTCAAAGATCAGTTGGGAAGGACACCAATCTCTTGTTTATGGGTAGATTTATGAGGGAGATGGAAGAGACGATGATGGTGTATGTATTGGTTGGTATGGAGGAGGAGATTGATAGATCTGTTCCAGACGCTTACTTCAAGAGTTTCACAGTGCATTCCATGGAAGCCTCCCCGATGAGCTACCACTTTTACGGGATATACAATATCAGATTGATTTGGTTTTGAGTTCCAACTTATCAAACAGACCACACTATCGCATGAGTCTTAAGGAGCATGAGGAGTTACAGCGCCAATTAGAGGAATTGTTGCAGAAGGGTCACATCCGTGAGAGTCTCAGTTCTTGTTCTGTACCTGCACTGCTCATGCCAAAGAAGGACGGTAGTTGGCGTATGTGTGTAGACAGTCAAGCCATAGATAAGATCACAGTTAAGTGCAGATTTCCGATTCCCCGACTGGATGACTTGTTAGATTAGTTGGGTGGAGCTACTATTTCTAGTAAACTGGACCTGAAAAGTGGTTATCCCCAGATTGAAATACGTCTTAGAGATGAGTGGAAGACCGCCTTTAAGACTCGAGAGGGTACGAGTGGCTAGTAATGTCGTTTGGATTGTCCAATGCTCCTAGATAGACTTAGGAAGTAATACGGGTCAGATAACTGAACTTAGTTGATAAATATGAAATAAAATAAATTAGCAAGATAATAATTGGTTTAGAAGATTCATTTGAGACCCCTAAACATAATCACACAATCAGAAATTAATTAAGTGGTTAGTTAGAAATGATAGAGCTAGAAACTCGATTTTGCCCTTCTGGCTAACTTAATTTGCAAGTTTGCCCTTAACCTATAAATAGAACCTTAAACCCTCATTTCTCTTTCTCTCTCATCCTTCATTTCTCTTGGAGCTCATGGAGAAGATGTAATAACCTGAATTTTTATAGGGATCAAATTATAATTAATGAAAGTATAGGAGTAAGAATATAATTAAAATATGGGTAATTTGAAATTTTTAGTAAGTTAGTTATACCTTTGACTTTGACTGCTTGTGATTGGTGGGTTGCATAATAGGAAACTAGAGTGCTTCACACACAATCATAACTCTTTAAGTTATAATGTGTAGCTAAGATATTTTAAGAACATTTTAATCATAATTTAAAAGCTAATAGTTTCATTAACCTAAAGTAATTAATGAATTAAAAATATAGGTTATAAACAAAGGACATTTCAGCTTAAATAGAAAACTGGGTTAAGTTTTATTTTTTATTTTTTTGGGGGTTAAGTGATTAAACTAAAACTAACCAAATAAGACCTAGCTCTAACATTTAATTAGTTAGACTTAAGTAAAATCCAATAAGACTTAAGCCCAATTACCTTAATTAAATAAGTAATTTTCGTATTAATTAATACATAAGAAATTAATGCCAAGTTATAATAGAACTTGGACTTTAGACTAAGATTAAAATAACCTTTAATATTCCTAGTATAATTAAATGACTTAAAACCAATGGTTATGATTAATTAGACAAATCTAATGGCTAGGATTAAAAGTAAAAGAACCTAATCTAATAGGATAACGTAAGATAAAACTAATCATTAACTCACACTAGAACTAGAACACCTCCCATCTAAAGGTTGTACATTAACTAATCTAATCTAAGTGCTGGGATTAGAAACACACTCCTAAACTAAATTAAACTCTAAAACACTATATAAACATGGTTTTGGTCGTCCAATTCATAAATCATAAATCATAAATCCGGGTAGATAGCTGGAGCTGGAAAAGTGAGGAAGAACAGTTCAGACTTGAACTTGGTTGAAGAAGAGGAAGATCCGAAGCGTTGAGCAAGGTAAGTAATTTTGATTACTTTATATTTTTGATTTGGATTAGGCGATACGCCATATTCTCTGAATATGACATACCACTAGAGCTGGCGAAACACGACCTTACCCGACTAAACGGGTTCGGGTTCGACCCGTTTATTATATGGGTTGGGTTCGGGTTGAGGTTTTCTCGACCTGTTGATAAATGGGTCAAACCTGACCCAACCCGCGACCCGTTTATAAAAATTAAAAATAATTAAATAATAAAAAATTAAAATAAATAAATAAATAATTAATTAATTAAATTATAAACGGGTTGGCGGGTTCGACCTGTTCATGGGCGGGTTGGGTTCAGGTTGAGGTTTACCTGAACCCGACCCAACCCGTTTAAGCTTCGACTCGGTTACGACCCGACCCATTGCCACCTCTACATACCACATTGAATTCAATTCGATAAACAACTGTTTTTCATAAAAATATAAGATTTCTAAAACAAATTCATTCCATGCAAGGTAAGTTATGATTTTGATTGTTTATTTGATTGGGTTAAGTTCGGATTTGTATTTAAATATCAGTCTCTGTTGAAGAAAATTGTTAATTATGTGTTGAAATTAAAAAACCAGACTTAATTGTTGATTCTGGGCAAATCGGCGGCCTGTCGGCGTGCCAGCCAGCCTGCCGGTTCACCTAGATGGTGTCCAGCAGACCTACCGGAACCCTGCCGGTTCATCCTGATAGGATCCCACAGCCCTACCGGTGTGCTGCTAGCCAGCCGGAACCCTGTCGGATGTCCCAATTTAACTTTAAACCTATTGTGTAGGCTACCAGATGGCAAACCGGTGTGCCGGTTAGCCTGCCGGTGGCCATTTTTGTCTATAACTTGGAAAACAAGCCTCTGTCTAGGCTGCCGGATGGCCAGCCGGTGTGCCGACCAGCCTGTCGACCAGCCTTAGACCCTGCACCCAGAATAATTGGCCCCTGTCTAGACTGCTAGATGGCCAACCGGTGTGTCAGTTAGCCTACCGGTTAGCCCAGAGACCTTAAATCAAGTTTTTTTGGACCTGCCTAGGCAACCGGTAGACCAATCGGCGTACTGGCCAGCTCGCTGGTCAGCCCAGGTTGGGTGGTTTGTTATGGAATCTATATTATAATTAATTGTTGATTAAGTATGATTGATTATATGTTAATTTTATTTATTCCATGATATAAATTAAAGGTTGATTGACATATTTGATAATTAATTATGACTAATCATGCATCTTTCATTATTTGATTTGTTTGGACATTATGATGATTTAAATCATGCCATAAGCCTCATATTTCATAATTAGACTTATTACACAATTGTTCACATATTGTATGATTAGTTAGTGTGCACAAACACCACACTTGCACAACATAACCAATTAGGTTAATGATCATATTCTGATCAGACTTGAGTGAATCATTATTTGGTGAGGAAGTCCCGGATGGACTGATATAAGTTTTGGGAGTCATGATCCCAATATTACCCTATTATATTCATCTCGATAAACGTATGATAATACGTGACGGATGTCGAGTGAAATTCTGTTAGTAGATCGCCTAATGTATGGATCACAAAGGAGAGGTTCATCTAGGTGGCCCCTTGGGATATTCCCTATGATTAAAATAACAGAGGCGCTTGTGACCTCTAGGTTTAAGCTCCTAGAAACTATGATGCGCACATATAATAATCCATTTATCACCTTACCATAAATTGGGGGATGATTTCATTACGGTGGAACATTCTTGGATATTGGACTTAGATCGGATGTGGAACATACACTAATCAAATGCCAAACAGCATGTATGTTGCACAACATATGGCTTTGCATGGATCACACTTGGTGATCTACCATTTCTTTTATTTCTGCATGAGCATGCATTGCATTCATTAATACTGAACCTGCATTCATATTGCATTGCATCACTCATTATATGATCATATTTTATTTCAGATTATCTGCTGTTTTATTTATGTTATATCTTTCGATAGTGGCCTTGACCCTATTCCAAGTAAAGGTATACTTTAATTGATTTTACTTACTGGGCTACGTGTAGCTGACGCCTTTGCGCAATTTCAGGTATTTTAGTTGAGGAGTATGATGAACCGTACCCTTTTTGTGAACATTGCTGGATTTGATGAAACATGGACTGATTTCTACTTAAGAGTTTTACTATT
Source organism: Pachysandra terminalis (assembly GCA_031762675.1). NCBI lineage: Eukaryota > Viridiplantae > Streptophyta > Magnoliopsida > Buxales > Buxaceae > Pachysandra > Pachysandra terminalis. Next base: position 8,289 of record JAUPMG010060446.1, on the reverse strand, counting down.
AGACTTATCAGTGTCTTTCTTAGATTAGATATGATGTATAGGACTAGGGATTTGATTTAAACTTGAAAATAGGATGTAATTATTTTCCTTTCCGCTGCTATTTCATTTAAGTGTTTTGGATGGAATAACTTAGTTATATTTTGCTTATTTTCTGTAATATTAATTTCCTTTAAATCTTATTGAATTCTGTAATTTGGCTTAATATTGACTGCCACTCCCGATCTCGGATAGGGTGAGAGTCACGGTTCGAACCTAAGGGGTTCTAGGTGAATTACCTTGAGTTTGGGTCGTGATAGAAAAAGAGTCGTGATAGAAAAAGAGGAAGAAGACCTCAAATCCCCTGATGCAAGGACCTCAAGTCCCCGGATGCAAGCGGATAGATTTTGGATGCGACCCCGGCACGCCCAAGTTGAGTATACCTTCATTCTTTCGCTTATTTATTCATATTTTAGCATTATGATCATGGGGAAGAACTTGATTTGACTTTATGCATTTCTTCCCCATGAATTTATTGGTTGTTTGGTATGATTTAGGGATCAAATCCCATGCCCTTGAGTACCCGTCCCTCGTGGACGATTTATGCGACCCGATTCGTGAATTTCAGTTTTCTAGGGTTTGGATTCATGGAGAATTAGTGGATATCCATGTAGAACAATTCCCCTTGGCTTAGAAGTCATTTCGAAGCTCACTTAGGTGATTAGCAAGCTCTGGGTGAATTTCAGTTTTTTGGGTGAAATCTCACCCAAAAATACTTCGGATTCACCCGAACTCGAGTTTTGGCGACCGTCTCGGTTAGCCGAACTACCCTACTGAGACCCTTCGGCGACCTCCTCGGCTCGTCGAGACTCACTTGGCACACTGGAGGACATGGCCCATGCTTCGGCGACCTTCTCGGTTCGCTGAAGAGACCACTAAGCATTTCGACGATCACCTCGGTTCACCGAGACTGTTCGCCGAATGACAGAGATTGTTTCCAGTTCACTGGAAAGGTCGTCGAACCCATTTCGGCTCACCAATGACCTCGCCGAACCCCTCTTGGTCTGCCGAGCACCCCGCCGAGACCCAATTCCGGTTTGTTTGATGTGTTAGGCCTTGGACACTTGTAGTATCCCCAACCTAATGGTTCTAGCATGTATTTAGTATTAGTTGCCTTGCCTAACCAATACGACCCATCATATTTGGGTCTAGCCTATCTTGAGTTAGCCTAGCAATATGAGTTTCTCTGGAAACTCATGTAAACAACCTCAAACCCATCATTTGGTTCTTTTACCTGTTTGTACATGTCTGAGTATAGACTTTGACTTCATGAGTCGCCATATGATGGCTGACCCATGTATGTGGGCGTTTGGTATTAATTATTGGTTTTCATATTATTGAGCTGTTCATACATCTGTATTCCCTTATGATTGGATAACTGCTAATACTTAATGGGTGATGATATGCCTTAGTATGTGTACTTATTAATCTTATTTGGTAATTCCGTTACTTAGACCTGCTTTATGTATGTATTACTCTATTTCTGATGCTCATGCTTTGCTTGCCTTGTTTTCCATTTCATAACATTCCCTTTCATGCGTGTTCACCTGATATTTATTTCCTGCTTACACTGATTATATCATGTTTCTCACATTAGATGATTAATGACTTTAGTGTGCACTATGTGCACTTTTACACCTTGTAGTGTGTGATTATGGGATTGTACCCATATGAATGTTAAGTTGATAGTTACCTAGAAAGAAAATGATCACTGTTTCAAGAAATAATTATGGCTGGTCTTTTTTTCCTTTCTTCCAATCGCATGTTCTATCCTAGTGTAATCACATTTCGAATCAAAAATCAATATATTACATTATATCATTAAACAAAGGTTAGTTCTAGAACATCAAAGGCATGCACAACCAGTTTTAGGAGGATAAAGCTAATATACGTACGGTAAAGCAGAGTTTGGTTTGGTGGTGTTCCTATTTTCTTCAATACCAACTAAACTTCTCCACCTCTTAGGAGCTATTGCAGTGTAGATGGCTATTATGCCCAAACATCTTCACTGTACATGTAAACACAAATATCCCTCACTATTTGAGAGAGTAGATCATTATAACTGATTATTGTATCATTAGAAGAGCAAGATTGGTCTAAGGCAGAGCGTGGTTCTTCTTGTAGAGCATTTGTTTGATAACAAAAAAGGCAAGATTTTTAAGAATGTTTCGTAACGATTGAATAACTATGAAAGAGAATGGGGTTAGTTATGGTGAGTTATCAGGACACTTGCCTTTATTTCAAGGAAGAGTTCATCCTATGAATTGGACACTAATGTGTGTGTGTGTTTGTATGTACGCTTTTCTATGTGTCTATATGCATGTCACTAAAAATAGTTCGTTAAAGAGGTTTATCTTAACAACTCTAAATGGTTAAGATATGGCTACGGTGATGCTGATATAGTAACTATTATTTTATTGGATGGAACATTCATGTCTCATTAGCAATCAAATTAATGAATTCATAATAATTTAAGAATATTTGTAATTGAGTATAGAAGTAATCTGCATAGCTAAAATGTCATAATGCATACATTAAGTAACAATTGCTTCTTAAAAGATGGCACTATCTAATGCAATTTTTTCATCAAAAAAAAAAAAAAAAAAACTATCTAATGCAATTTTGTATTAAGACTATCTCTAATTTAGCTTTCGGTTGCTTAAACGAACCTACACATTTTATTATTAAATACCATAAATGAATAAAAAATCTTCCTTTTTTATCTAGTTTGAGTCTTTACCATTGATTCTCATTTAAATATTGAACTAATAACCTTAATAGGATTCTAAAATCATTTCTAATATTCAAGGGAACCATTTTGTCAAAAGAATAGGTTGATGCAAATTTTCATCATCATTAATATTCATGGTAAATTAGTTAAAATAATATCAATATTCACTATATAGTTCAAAGCCTCTCTATATGTAAACCATCTTGTCAAAAGAAAAAGGTTGATGCAGATTTGCATAATTTCTATTATTTGTAGTCCTAATAAAAATTTTCTTTATAATTGCATATTTAATGGATGAAAATAACTGAATTTTCATCACATGCATTGCACAACCTAAAAAAATAGTATTCACAAAATAACTCCATACCCATTTCAAAGCCTAGGAAGCTCATTGTGGATCCCCAAATCGGTTGAAGCACTTCAAAAGTATAAAAAACTTCACAATGATGAAATCTAAAGTCATACGAACCCTAAAAAGGATTAAATTGCATAGAGTCAATTGAAAATCCTCTAAATACTTTAGCACCATGAATAATTGAAATACGGTAAAGATCTTGCTCGTGTTGGATTTCCCTCGCTTTATTTGTTTTGTTGTTTCACTCATTACCATTCATCGCTGATAGCCACCATTTATGATTCGTTATTCAAAGTGGGTATTGGTCAAGAATGGAGAAGGGATAGAAAATCGTTTGAGAAAAAAAATCCAAAAATCTTTCCTTGAGTGAGATATATATATCGATGAAAAAGGTTGACACATATATCCATCATCTTTAATATTTACAGTTGTAATAAGAAATTTCTTTATAATCACATATTTAATGAATGAAAAATAATTGGATTTCAAACACGTACATCACAAACCCTAAAAAAACTAGTATTTATAAAATAATTTCTTAGTCATTTCAAATCCTCTGAAGCTCATTGTGGATCCCTAAATCGGCTGAAGATCCATTGAAAAGTATTACAAAAAAAAATAAAATCCCTAAAAGTCTATAAACTAAACCCTAAACGCTATACCCTAGGAGTCTATAAAACTTCACAATGATAAAATATAAAGTCATAGAAACCCTAAAAAGTATTAAGATACATAAAATAAAACCCTCTATTTGTGTTGCAGTTGCCATTGTGATCCTTATCACCATTTAGTCACTGAAAGTCGCCATCCATTTTTTGCTATTCAAAGTGGTATTGGTGGAGAATGGAGAACGGAGAGGAAATCGTTAAGGAATAACAATTTTTATAAACTTGAAGAAGAAGTTTTGTATACTGATTTACAATAAGTCAAATATATATAGATTTATAGAGATCCGATCCCTTATGTATAGGGATTGAATAGTTATAATTAAGAAACAAATAAGGAAATAACAACTATACAAGATCTGAAATTTGAATTTTGGGACTTGATTCAGCGAATTACTCCCAATACTCTCCCTCAAGTTGGTGCATAGAGATTGAGAGTGCCCAACTTGCAAATTAGAGTGGAGTTCTTATGAACTAACTAAGAATGTGAGCTGAGTACATAATATCTGGTCGTGTAATAGTGAGGTAAATCAAATGACCAATAACTCATCATATTGTCCAGGATGGAGAAAGTGGCTCACCATTCGTATTATTAAGTTTGAGATGTTACATTGGAGAATCAACAGTTCTAAGCCACTATCGTTACGGGTCTCCAAGGTATATTTTGTTAACAAAAAAAAATTCCTTGGTTATATCTAGCAACTTTGATTCCCAGAAAATACTTAAGGGGACCAAGTGAAAAGAAAAAGAAACAGTTTGAATTTTATGAGCTCTCTTAATCTCAACGTGAGATGGAGAGGAATCTATATAGAATGTTGTCTACGGTATAATCTTGTTTACATGGTTAAGAGTTTCTAAAATTGGAAACTCTTCTAAATACAAAATAAAGGTTAACATGTAGTTTATTGTTTTAGGGAAACTTCAGTACCAATGAGATTGGAAAGAATATCTCTCTTCTCTAATGGTTGAGTTGTCTTCCTTATTTGTAAATATCTCCTCTAACGGCTCTTTTTTCCTTTGAGTTGTCTTCCTTATTTGTAGAAATTTCATCTAACGGCTTCCTTCCAGAGTTTCTCTAACGACTTTTCTTTGTTCAAAAGCTTTCCTTTAATACTCCCCCTCAAACTGGGCTGGGGTAGAGGCCCAGTTTGGAACAAAAATCCAAAAATAGAGGATTGTGGTAGAGGTTTAGTAAAAATATTGACAAGTTGTCTGGTGGATTGAACAAATTCTGTGACTAGAAGCCCAAGGGAAACTCGTTCTTGTACAAAATGCTAATCAATTTCGATATGTTTTGTACGGGCGTGAAAAATGGGATTCACAGTCATATATAAAGCAATGATATTATCACAAAATAGCACTAGCAGATGAGGAAAGGAAATCTAGAGATCTCGATAAATGTATGATAACCAAGCTAATTCAACAGCTATGGATGCCATGGCTCGATACTTAGGCTCTGCGCTTGATCTAGCAATTGTATGTTGTTTCTTGGCACACCAGGAAATACAAGTGCTTCCTAAGAATGTGCAATAACCTGTGGTTGATGTTCGTGTGAGAGGACATCCAGCCCAATCAGCATAAGAAAAGCATACATATCAAATGTGGAGGATGTAAGTATCCGCATGCCATAATTTAGTGTGCCTTTAAGATAGCGCAGAATTCGCTTCACGATCTGATAGTGTCCTACAAGAGTGTGATGCATAAATTGACAAGAACATTTAACACTATAAGAGATATCAGGTTGAGTGAATTGAAGATATTGTAAAGCTCCAATAATACTCCTATAATGAGTAGGGTTGGGAAAGGGCTCAGTAAGAACCTCTGATCTTGATTTGGGCATCATAGGGGTAGAAATTGGCTTGCATTCATTCATATGTGTCCGTTCTAGGAGATCAAGGTCATAATGAGATTAAGATAAGAAAAGTCCCTCATCAGATGGTGTAACTTGGATACCAAGGAAATAGTGTAGGAAGCCCATGTCCTTTATAGCAAACTCATGTCCTAGACAGAGAATGAACTGATGAAGAAGTGTAGCATTGCTACCTGTGCGTACAGTATCATCAACATATAGAAGAAGAATAAGAATTCCTTGTTTTGAGTGACAGATAAAAAGAGAGGCACACTGCAAAAGAAACCATAAGATAACAGAAATGTAGTTTAGCAATCAAACCATGCTCTTGGTGCTTGTTAGAGACCATATAATGTGCGGTTCAATTTGCAAACAACTGACGAAAAGTGAGGATTAGTGAAGCCAGGAGGTTGCTCAATATAGATTGGTTCTGTTAGCTTTCCATGAAGAAAGCATTCTTCATATCTAATTGTCGAAGTTCCCAACCAAGTATTGTAGCAAGGGTAAGAAAGGATTGGATTGTGGCTTTTTTGATGACAGGTGAAAAGGTTTTTGTAAAGTCAATATCTTCAACTTTATTATATCCTTTAGCAACAAACCTGGCTTTGAGATGATCTAAGCTTCCATCTGAATTTAACTTGGTCCTGTAGACCCATTTGCATCCAATAACATGCATTTGAAGGCGATGAGGGACGAGATCCCAAGTGAGTCTTGTGTAGGGCGTCAAGTTCTACTAGCATGACAACTTTCCAACCGGGATGTGCTAGAGGAGACTTAATATTTCGTTGTTCCTTTGGTATGGGTGTGAGGACATGAAAATAAGCATACTTGGGATTAGGCTTTCTAATCCCAAGTTGTGATCGGGTAACCATACCATGAGTGGAAGGGGAGCTAGAAACTCATTCAGGCATATTGTGAGCCTGAGCACGGGCCGGCATGCCGAGCTCTGGGCATTGATTCGACAATGGGTTGGAGCTGGGACTTGCCCGCGCGTTGGGCTCGGGTTGTTGTAAGAACCTGAAAAACTAGGACTAGAAAAGAATTTTTAATAGAAGGCCAAATTGGTAATTTAACTAGACCATAATTAAAACTAATCTAAATTTTGGTAAATAAGATAATTATAATTGGATATATAACTTAAAATAATTAATTTAAGTATTAGAAATTAGAATTAGGTCTAATTTAAATAAATTAGGGCTTAAGTTAATTAAACTGGGGTTAATAACTTAAGTAAGGCACTAGACTAGACATAGGTCTAATAATTAATTAGATGGGACTAATTAAGTTAATTAAGGTCCAAGGTAATTAAAATATCTAATTATTAAAAACTAATTTCGTGGCTAATTAATATGGAAACTAAATTACAAGTTATACTTAGAATAAGATTCTAGATAACTGCTATTTTCAATTAACAGTTCTAATACAACTATAACTCATAAATCATTATAAAAACAACTTAATTAAGAGAATTAGAGGATTATAATCAAAGGAATTTTGTGGGAAACCCTAGGAGGGATTAGAAGAAGATCAAAAGCCCAGAAAGAAGAAGAATTAACATCAAGAAAGAATCTACAGAAAAATACTAGTGAGTTTCTCTTCATTGTCTTGTGTATTTCCTTCTAGCCTAGTGTTATACATGAAGGAATTATTATGATTGATTTTTAAACCCTTCCTCATGTTCTTATAAGTAAAACCCAGTAATAAAGATTCAATAAAGATAGAGAAACCATCACTGTCTGTTAAGAGACCGAAAAGAAGAATTAAAACTGGAAAATTATCAAGATTTGAATTATCGATTAAATAACCAATGAAAATATTTTATATAATTTATTTTATATTTTTTATGATTCTCTTGATTCATTAACAACATATAAAAAACTATTTTAGGTGATTTTGATAAGTATATAAAACGTTATGACCAAAACACTGAACATACGTTAAAGATGAAACCCCAGAAAAACCTCGTCGGCTGCCTAATCGGCTAGCCGATAGTCAGCCGAAAACCCATATTTTTGACCTGCTTGCTGGTTAAGGAGCTGACCCAATTGGCTGACCGATGGACCCAGCTGAAATTTATTCACCTAGCCATTTTTTGTAATTTTGACCTAATTAGGCCTATCCTAACCTAAATATAAAGTTTGGTGAAGTTTGACACACTTAGAGAAATTTAGGCTAGCCTACAACCAACCTATGACCAGCCAAAATTTAAAAAGTTTCCCAAATTGAAATCTAAGACTTTGGACACCTGTATAATGTTAAATATAGTTGATTCATCATGTTTCCAGGTACTGGGAATGCCTATATCAAAATTTTATCTCCTATACCTAAGATTTGACCATTAAGACATTACAATATGAAATTTTAAGATACATAGGAAATTAGAGCCACAACACTTTTTCTAGTTTTAATTACTTATTATAACCATGCTCAGATATTTTGTATGATGTATAAGCTTGTTAATATCATGTTATGACCATATATGTGTTTTTGACAATATTAAGTGATTAATTAGCATTAAAAACCATTAATTGTGTGAATACCTCATTTCTAATTTAAATAAGACTTATCATACATAATTATATTATTTATGACTCACTCATCATGCCTAAATGTGCATTAAACTATCTCTCTCTCTCTCTCTCTCTCTCTCTCT
>JAUPMG010060435.1:0-13547 GCA_031762675.1 Pachysandra terminalis | reverse complement strand
GTAGCGCACTCTGCTTGACGTACGTAAGATTAGTCTAGAATTAGTCATTGTTACTTAGAATGCATAGAATCTTGATCGTAGGCTTTGTAGTTACTTATATCTTACTAGAACTGCTCAGGACTTCCGCTTATGATGAAAGTTGGGTAGCCACTCTCGTAGAAATACGAGGTGAAGGTTACTCTTGGACTGGAAAACCCATGTAATTGGAAAAATCCGATCCGGGTCGTTACGGACCTTGAGTTTCGGTGGACTTCTCGGTACACCGAAATGTCTGCCAAAAATTTTTGGTGCACCCTCTGGTTAGCCGAAAAGTCCACCGAAAATGCAGACTGAGCCAGACTCACCCAACCTTTTGGAATTTGAAGGGAATGCAAAATATTTTGAATTATTTTGGGTAGAGAAGTGAGAAATCTTGATTTGCTTGAACTGTTTTTGGATTCAAATGATTAAATGTGTTATTCTTGAAAATTTTGTTGAACTTTGAACTTTGACATATAATGCTTTGATAATTTTAAACACATGAACACATGATCATTTGACTAAGATATCTAAATATTGCTCTTTATTACTTATTCTTGGATAGTGTGATTTCACTTGTTTCACTTTGAACTTAGCACAACCACACTAACTCATAGTTTGTGAGGTATGAAATGTGAAACCATATATGGATGCTTTTGATGACTTAAGCTCTGTTGGTTGACTTGTGGATGAATGACCTTGGCATGATGTTATGGTTTATGATTTATCTATTAAAAAAAAAGAGAATAGGTGCTCAATTATTGATTATTTTGAGCCTTTTGCTGAGTAACCGGGCCTCTTGCCTCAATAAGCAAAGAGTGCTTGCATAAAAAGGTGAGGAGTTTGGAATGGTTGATATTATGGCTAGTTTAGCTTCGTAGCCTTTTTGACTCGAGTAAATAAGCCCATGGGGATTTTCTTTACACCTGATGCCCTTTGAGCCATCTGGTTCAGGAGTCATTGGTCCAACACTCGATACATGGGTCAATTAGAAAGCTTAAGGAAGCTAGACATTGCAAAATCTACATATTTAAAGAAAAAATATATAAGGATTGCAATGAATGTTATGCCTTGGTTGTTTCATTTAATAAGGATTCCACTGAATGTAGGGGTATTGAATCAATTATAATGGAATTATTTTGGAGCCCCATAATTGTGTGGTAGTCCACTTTACACCAAAGGCACGTGTGATGTTCCACTATATAATTATAAGTGATTAGACTCATTCTTGATTTCTTAAGATTATGAACATGGAGTTTGTGTTTTTAAGCTTACCATTGCATGTTAACCATTGTTCTTTGTGATACTTTATTTTCTTTGATAACCATTGTTTCAAAGTAACTAAATGTTTGTGGGTATCATTCTGGTAAACCCTCACGAGCCTATAACTTGTCCACTAGGGACACCTAAGGGTTTAAAGGCTTGTTGCATATGCTAAATGCAATCGAGAGTGCCAGCGAAAGTGGTATAGTTAGAAACATTTTGTTTTGTTTGTCGTTTCAGTTTTGCTAGGGACTAGCAAAAGATAAGTTGAAGGTGTGATAAGTAATGAATTGTTACATATTAAACCCTTAATTACATGACTTATATGGCATTTTCTTATATTAAACTCTTCATTATATGTAGAATTTTTCAATTCTCTTTTACCATTGCATTATATTTTAATTGTCTCATTTACACCTAACTTATTGATGTAGAGACACTTTTGGAGACAAATCATGATCGAGAGAATTCAGACCCAGATCTGGTAGGATTAGACGGGTCGGATCAAGTTCAAAATGAATCAAATTAAAGACAGTAATAAAACCCGACCCGAACCCGACAACCAATTCGGTTCAGCTCAATTCGTCAAGGGCGAGTTGACTCGTTTTGGAAAGAAAACCGAAGTTTGAAAGACAGTTGATGTTCGTGCGTTTGGAAAGAATCGGGAAGGAAGGAAGCCAAGAGAAGAGATTGAATTGGCAAGAACTTAATTTTCTTAGAAGGGGAAGAAACTTAATCAAATTGAAATTGGAAGCAAGTGACGAGCAAGAAGGAAGAAAGGATTGTGCGTTTGAGGCAAGAAACCAAAACCGAATTAGAAGGCGACCGGAATTGGAAACACAAGGTGTTGATCGTGTGTTTCTGGAGAGGAGCTGCGTTTTGGCATGAGTTGGACGGTGCAGATTGTGAATTTCAGTTGGGAAGCTTTTGGGTCGTGAAGTTCCATAAATAAAGGAGAATCGTTAGTTCTAGGATCATCCCATCCCCTTTTTTATACTTCTTTTCTACACGTTTTTCTGTAATTTTCTTCTTCCATGGAAGCCTAAACTCTTGCAAAGGCTAGGGGCTATGTTCCCTTATACTTGGTATGATTATTTATTGTAATTCTTCTTGAGTTTAATGGAATTATGTTTGATTGTTCATCTATTATGGTTCCTTGTGATGTATGGGTTCTTGCATACGTATTATGAGTTCAATCACGTTTTTCTCATTATTAAGAAGAATTTCTCATGTTTTCTAATAGGAATCTAGAATTAAATTGAATGGGTTTTTCTAAAAGTTATTCTAGCCATATCGTTAACCAAGGTTACGAGACGTTCCCGAATTATTTTAGTTCAACCAAATCAAAGGTTTTCATAGCAATCAAGCATATAATATTTTATCGGAGTTACAATGAATTTCATACCGGTTCAAGGAACTGCCCCGATGCCTGAGCATTCTCATCACTGAATTTAATCCTTTTATTTATTATTGATCATTTTATTATTCCTTTTTAATACCAGTAATTATTCCACCATTATATTTGTTCTTTAACCCACTTTTGCCTTGAATAACCGTGCGCTCTGTTGTTTGACCTCGGACTCACCGAGTATTATATTTCTTCGAATTCCTGCACTTGAGAGTGAGCAAGCAATGCACCTTGAGCATCAGACTCCCATTGCCGATTTTTCTCAGTCTGCTGCGAATGTTTCTGCCCGGTCTCCAGGGCTTAAAGGCCGTGGCTCTCCTAACTTTCATGGACATGGTTCATTTAATGGTGGTCGATGGGGTCGCAACAACAACTCTTTCACTCGTGGTCGTGGAAATTTTTCTTCTAACAATTCAATTGGGTAATCTCGTTATCTCTGTCAGATTTGTAATAAAACGGGACATACTGCCAGGTTTTGTTATCAAAGGTATGAGCAAGCCCCCACAACTTACTCCACTGATTCTGATCCACAGGCTTTCTACTCCTCGCCATCACTACCAACCGATGAAAATTGGTACCCCGACACTGGAGCGTCCCATCATCTCACTAATGAGCTGTCCAACCTCAATCTCTCCTCTGAAGAGTATACGGGTCTGATAAAATTTGTGTTGAAAATGGCACAGGTTGTCTATCTCTCATGTTAGTACTGCCACTCTTTCCCTTTCACGTAAGAAATTTTTACTCACACAAATCTTGCGTGTTCCCCTAATTTTCAAAAATCTTCTCTCTATCAGTAAATTTGCTCATGATAATAATGTCTTTTTTGAGTTTCACAGTTCTTTTTTTATTATCAAGGACTCCCAAATCGGGACCCTTCTTCATCAAGGTCCACTTAGCAATGGCCTCTATCAGCTGGATCCTCCTTCCTTCGTGCTACATGCCCTTATTGGTGAACGGACCTCTGCGCTTCACTGGCATCAACGCTTGGGTCATCCAGCTTTTCGCATCGTCAATCATGGTTTATCAAAATTTCATCTTCCTGCTAGCAGCAATAAGGCGTTTTCCCCTTGTTCGGCCTGTCAGCTTGGCAAAGGGCATTAGCTCCCATTTTCGGCGTTAACTTCTCGTATTGATAAACCTTTGGATTTAATATATTCAGATGTATGGGGACCCTCCCCTATTGCATCTATTCATGGGAATAAATACTATGTTTCTTTTATTGATACCTTTAGTCGTTTTACATGGGTTTTTCCTATGCAAAGTAAATATGATGTTATGCCTATTTTTACTCAGTTTTAGACCTTGGTCGAACGTTTATTAAGCACTAAAATAAAAAATATTCAGACCGATTGGGGAGGGGAATATCATAAACCGCACAAGTATTTCCAGTCCATTGGTATTACTTGTCTCCACACACATCAACAACAAAGCTATGTGGAAAGAAAGCACCGTCATCTTATTGACACAACTCTTGCCTTACTTGCTGATAGTCATGTTCCTAAGGAATTTTGGGATGAGGCCTGTCAAACCTCTTGCTATTTGATAAATAGAATGCCCACTCCTCTCTTACACAATAAATCTCCTTTTGAGAAACTTTTCTCAAAATCACCGGACTACAAATTCTTAAAGATTTTTGGGTGTGCATGTTTTCCAAATCTTCGTCCTTACAATTCTAATAAATTTGATTTTTGTTCAAAATAGTGTATTTTCATGGGTTGTAGTACCCAACATAAAGGGTATAGGTGTTATCACATTGAGTCGGACAAATTTTATATTTCTCGTGATGTTGTTTTCAACGAATCGATGTTTCCTTTTGCCCTCAAAACTCGCAACCCCTCTACCGTTTCTAAGTTTCCCATGGTTCCTCTTCCTGTGTTATCCTCTATTTCACCCTTAGCACCCAATGTCCCCATTCCGGCTAAACCCGTATCCCCTCCTACTCTTCCTACATGTCCATCCGTGAGTCTAGACAGATCTATGCCTATTTCCTCTACACGAGTTCATCTAATGGTAACTCGAGCATAGGCCAACATTCATAAACCTCGACTGTTTCATGATGGGACAGTTCGGTATCCCATAGCTCATGCACTAATTGCCTTAAAGACTACTTCCATGGATGAACCAATATGTTTTTCTATTGCTATCAAATTTCCAGAATGGCGTCAGGCTATGCAACAAGAGTTTAATGCTCTTCTCAGAAATCATACATGGACACTAGTTCCTCCTCATGCTTCTGACAATGTCGTGGGTAGTAAATGGGTATTCAAGCTCAAGCGAAAGTCTAATGGAACAATTGAACGGCATAAGGCCCGCTTAGTTGCCAAAGGGTTCCACCAATAGCCTGGAATCGACTAGGTGAGACCTTCAACCCGGTTGTTAAACCAACAACAATTCAGATTGTACTTTCAATAGCTTACTCGGTTGGGTGGTCTACACGAAAAATAGACATCCAAAATGCATTTCTCCATGGGTTTCTATCTGAAGATGTTTACAGGAGCCAACCTCCCGGTTTTGCACACCCATCACTACCGAATCATTTGTGCAAGTTAAACAAAGCCATTTATGGCTTAAAGCAGGCTCCTCGTGCGTGGTTTTCACATCTTAGCTCGAAGTTGGTTGAGCTTGGGTTTGTTGGCTCCAAGGCAGATTCTTCCTTATTTACCTTTAAATCTGAGTCTCTTACCATGTCTATTTTGATCTATGTTGATGACATTATAATCACAACATCTGTTCCATCTGCTATTGATGATCTACTACACAATCTTCGATTGGACTTTGCCATCAAGGATCTTGGTGATGTTAATTATTTCCTTGGCATAGAGGTGCTACGTCTCGACTCAGGACTGTTTCTCTTCCAGCATCGGTACATCCTTGATTTATTAAGACGGACTTCAATGTTGGGGGAAAAACCCATATCCTCACCAATGTCCCTGTCAAGCAATCTCTCATGGGTACTCCTATGGACAATCCATATCTCTACCGCAACACTGTTGGCTCTCTACAGTATCTATCTCTTACACGCCCAGATACGGTGTTTTCATTAAATATGGTCTTGCCAATTTATGCATCGCCCAACCACACTTCATGGGCAAGCTGTCAAGCGTATTTTACGGTACCTCAAACATACCGTGTCTCATGGACTCCTCCTCACTCGCACCAATCCCACTCATCTGGATGCCTTTTTTGATGTAGATTGGGCTAGGTGCCCAAATGACCGAAGATGAACAGGTGTCTACTGTGTATTCCTTGGTGCTAATCTCATTTCTTGGAGTTCGTGGAAACAACCCACAGTTTCTTGATCCGGTACCGAAGCCGAATACAAAGCTGTAGACAACACTGCTGCAGAGCTTGTATGGATTCAATCTCTTCTCCGTGATCTTGGCACCTTCATTAATTCTCCTCCAAAGCTTTGGTGCGACAATATTGGCACTGCATATTTGCTTGTTAATCCAGTATTTCATGGCAGGACCAAACACGTCGAGATTGATTTTCATTTTGTTCGTGATCGTGTGGCGGCTAAGTCTCTACAAGCTCTTTTTATTCCTAGCAAGGTTCAAATTGCTGATGTTTTAACCAAGCCGATCGTTGCCAACCGGTTTCAGGAATTTTGTCACAAGTTTCACGTGTGTTCACCCCCGTTGAGCATGTAGAGGGATTTTAACGCACAAGATAAATCTTCATTAAATTACCATGCTCCTATACGGTTAGATTCTAAAGGAGCAGATGGGGATGAAAGGTTAACAAGATCTACATCTACCTTATCCTATGGATAAGAGTTTAATCAAAACAGAAGATTTGATTGTAACAAACTAATTGTAATCTCTTGGTAACAAACCATTATAAATCTTTATAAATTGATAGGCCAACACGATTGGTGGTAAGGAGGAAATTATTTTTTTTTCTTTTGTTCTGTTAGTAACTATATAAAGTTTTCTTAAATAGGTAGGTGAATATGAATGGTTTTATTTATTATCTGAAGTTGAAAACGTCTCTACATATGGTGAAAAAGAGAGAGTTATGAGAATATGACAGGATTTAACAAAGTAATTCTAATTCAATTAACTAATTTATTTATTATAATGAGAGAGAGATAAGAGGATGAAAGGTTTGAAGAGAGTTACCCTAGATTAATTACTTAACCTAATGTTCCAACTAAGGTGCCACATAAGAATACAACTAAGGTGCCATTAATTACTTAATAGTAATGCTAAAGCAATAGTTGCAAAATTAGGTAATTAAATGCTGTGAAAACTGAGATTTTCTTAAATAATTACAATATCTATTACTCTATTTTTTTTTTGTTGAGAAAAGTAAATTGGAAGTTAAAGAATTAGCAATACTTAGAAAACTGAAAAAATGCATCAGGATCACATTGATGGTAATAATCATCTCTCATAACCCTAATTGCATTAAAATTCCAAGAATGGCTACTCCATCAATCACTTAAAAATGTTGTTTTCCAGTTTTAAATAATTCTATCACTCTAAATCCAAAAAGAATATCAGCATTGAGATAATCAAAAAAATCAAGTTTCTCATTAGTCATGGTAATATTTGATTTTAGTTATAATTTCAGCTGTTGTAGGGTGTTGGATTTGGGCTTATTCAATTCAATTATGTTATAGTATGCTTCTAGCCTACCTATGTACATATAATCAATTCAATTATGTTATAGTATGCTTGTAGCCTACCTATGTACATATAAGTCCCCTGGACTTATACAAGTGAAAACTGTTGGTGGGTGGTAAAACAAATGGTGAGCAAAACTGAACCAAAGTCTTCAGTTTTGGATTTAATCGACCCAAGTTGCACCCGTACTCTATAGACCTCACACAATATAGTGGACGTGAATCTCAAAACATTTTCTTTGAAGAGAAATACATTTTGGTATTAATGTCAATTGCATTTCTTTATGGTGCATGTTTCGGGTTTTGTTTGATAGATCATTAGACAATGATGTGCATTTTGACACTGGAACACTAAGGATAAGATGCTCAATGTATATGAGATCCTTTAAAATGCGTGTTTTCGGAAGATCTTAGAAAAATGGTTTTAGCTTATACTGACATTTATAGGAGTAAAAATATTAAAGATTTGAATTAGCTTCCATATTGCATAGCAGCCATATGATAGTTTGTTTCAGTCCAGTTACATTCTGGCAGGAGATTTTTTTTTCCAGATAATACAAAAGATGAAAGAAGCGTGGTTGATGCTACTGGTGTAAATTGAAAGATACACTATAGTACAAAGGACATAATAAAATTGCCTGATAAAAACTCAAATGAGATATAAAAAGTGGAAACCACTATATAGGGACCAATCAACAATGAAAAGTACTATCCTTTTCAATTGTGTTTGATCTCTTTTATCAAATAAAATAGCCATTAAATGGATATAAACAACTGCTATACACCATGAAGAGGTATCTGTCATCTGCAGTGCTGGAAAATTGTGTGTCAAATGTCTTTGGACATCTGGTTGGGGGGCTTCCTTCCTCCTTTACTGTTCAAATTGAGTGTTTCCATGTCATGTGCCTCCTCAATTGTTCGAATTGGCTGTTTCCATGGCATCTAGACCACTATTCTCTCCTTTTCCTGGTGGGCATTGATTGATTCTTCTTGGGCCAACTGAGTGCTCTTGTTCAGCTGATATACTTCTATTGTTTGATGCTAGTTTGGTTGGTACAGACTTGTAATCTTCACTGTGAATGGTTCTAATGCTATGATATATTTCTAGTGATCATTAAACTAAGGAATACATAATAAGAATTGGTACTGAAGTTGTAGCTATTCTTCAACCAGAGAGAAGAGGACAGTTGAATACAAAAGAGATTTGATTCTTCAAAAGAGATCCACTTGAGGTATAGCTCTTTGCAGCTTTTTCTCCAGATGAGTTAGCTAAGTACTACGTGATTCTAACAGCTGAACTTGATGTTGGACCCCTCTGGTTTACTTCTCTTTACTATTAAAATAGAAAGAGAAAGAAAGAACAAACTAGATTGAGTCTTAATATATATGCTCAAGAACATAAATATAAACTATAAAATAAATAATGGTATATTACCCTTACCTCCTACCTAAGCAGATAGTGCTTCTACCCGACTGTTTATTTCCATTTATCAAACAAGAATGTTAGGTCTGTTCAGATATGAAAACAAAAGATGTTGAAAAGAAGCAATACTTTAGAAGCAGCATTATATTTACAGTAAAAAATAAATCCTCCAAAGACTGCAGGAAACAAACGGATGGTAGTATACTATACCATTTAGTTTTAATCTTGACAAAATGCTATAGCATTCCTGCTATTTTTTGGAGATTACTACTCCATGACACTCATAATTCACTGGATATTGAAAAAACAAATGAGAAAGGAACAGAGAAAGGCTTTCCATATCGACTGAGATGAGTAAACAGGGATAATTAGAATGAGCCCAATTAGAAATTTCTGCTCCTGAAATAATAAATCAACCTCATTGCCATCAATCTGAGAGGAGAGTATCACAAGAAAGAATAACAAGTTATAAATATCTATTTTCAATGCTGGCATATACATACATATATGCAGGTAAAGAACAAAAGAAAATAATGGAAACCAACAAATTGGAATAAAAGTTGATGCTCCAAATAAGGGAATACAAAGATGAAATTCAGGTTAATTGTAAGCAGCTATATACATGAAAATAAGATACAAGGAAAGAACAAGAGCCACAAGTACAAATACACTAGCACTGCAGAAAGAAGAAACAGATTAATTAAAAGTTGATGCTCCAAATAAAGGAATACAAAGATGAAACTCAGGCTGATTGTAAGCTGTTAAATGCTCGAAAATAAGATACAAGGAAAGAACAAGAGCCACAAGTACAAATACGCTAGCACTGCAGAAAGCAGAAAACAGATTAGTTAAGAGTTGATGCTCCAAATAAAGGAATTCAAGATGAATCTCAGACTGATTGTAACTAGCTATATGCTTGAAAATAAGATACAGGGAAAGAACAAGAGCCACGATTACAAATACGGTTGCACTGCAGAAAGAAGAAAACAAATTAGTTTAGAATTTTGTGTCCACCAGAAAGAAGAAAAGATTAGACGAGGAAAATCTACAGAAAGAAGAAAACGGATTAATTTAGAATTATTTTTGCCATTGGAAAGAAGTGAAGATTAGTAATAAGGAGAGGAAAAGACATTTTCAGTTTAAAGGCTTCTTTAATGTGTTTAATGTGTGGTATTTGGAGAGACGTGTGCAATTAAGGAGAGGAGAAAGACGTTTTGAGTTTAAAGGGTTCTTAAATTTAGTGGTGCCACATCAGCAGATGATGTGGAGCACCTAGAAATGGAGAGAATTCATCTAAAAACTCTCCTAAATGTTCATGCTTAATAGACCGATTGCTATATATATATGATTGGTGTGAAACTTATTTAAATTTAAGGTTGGTGGAATTCATTACAAAGGAGAAACCTTAACGTTTGCCAATCGCCTGATTAATCTTATATGGTGATAAGTTGCACGACTGATTGACCAAATAATTCAGTAAAGCAGTGCAATTCGGTGCTAGGGGTCAAAGACTAAATATATCACTCTTGGACTCTAATAGTCCTGGCATGCCCATGCATTTAACCACCGACCATTTGGTGGGAACATATCTTTTTTGGAATGCCTGATGGGACCCAGCTTCACAACAATGGTAAGAGGAAATACCTGACCCGGTGAAGAAGAGGTGAGGAACCTGCCAAAAACGGAGAACATCAGGTATATGATTTGCCCATGATAAAGGTTAACAATGAAATTGGATCTACCTCTAATCCTGCCCCACAACAGGGCGACTCGAATATTTGTACAAGACATGTTCTAGGTGCTAAATCATAATTTGACCAACTTATTGTTGCTTCCAAAAGAAACACCCACATTCCTTTCGACCTTCGATGATTCGGTCGTGTGACCGACAGTGCAGGCGTGCTAGAACTCTCGTAGTTCAATAAAGGAAAGGTTTGACCCAAAGCGCTAATCACATAGAATCGTACGAAGTGTTAACACAATATTAATGTATGATCTGTCACAAAATACAATTAAATAATAAATCAGGCGATTATTGGAGACTAGGGTTATGTGTACTTGATTTCCCACGTGTACACATAACATTCATCGATGATTACAAGCGATAAGGTTATGTGTACTTGATTTTCCACAAGCTGGAAGCATTATATTGCTTTAGATGCTTTGTGGCGGAAGTAGAGAACCAACTGGATCGACATATGAAGTGTCTCCATACCGATAGAGGACGCGAGTATTTATCTGATATGATTCTAGAGTTATGTGAAGAAAAGGGAATCCGTAGGCAATTGACGATCCCAGACATACCTTAACAAAATGGTGTTGTAGAGAGAATGAGCTATACTGTCACATCCCAAACTTAAGGAAATTCATGTAGGAATCCCTTATGTTTGAAATATGACTCTCACCCCAATATACATTGGGAGTGGTAATTAATATAGAGCCAAACCATAGATATAATAAAACTTCAAAAATTACCTTTACTGAAAATAATCAAATAAAACTAAGTCTATTACATCCAAAAAAATTAAATAAATCACAGCGGAAAAATAAATAAAAATAACCTACTCTCATGCTTAAATCAAGTCCTATCTCAATACATAATATCTAACTAAGAAATAAATAAATCCTATTACAGAATTCTAAGTATAAGTCATTCCACACAATCATCCAATCCAGCCATCTCATTATAAACTTGTTGTTCATCTTGTTCTCCATTATCGTCAAATCCTCCATCTAAATTCCCTGAAATTGTTTGCTCAAAGGTATCAGCTACACTTAGCTCTGTAAATAATTAATTAAACTGTATTTTCGATTGAAGTAGGGTCAAAGCCACTCTTCAATGATAATCCATAGACTAAACAACAAATACATCCAATAATATGATAAATATGCAATATAATGAATGTGTATGTAGAGTGAATGCAATGTAATGCAAATCTAGATTATTAATGAATGCAATGCATGCTCATGCAACAATGAATGGGTAATAACCTAGTGTGATTCATGCAAAAATATATGCTGTGCAAATATGCATGCTGTTCAGAATTCGAATATTGTATGCCCCACACCAGACCAATCAATTACTGAGCAAGATGTCGTATTGAACCATCCCCCCATACATGGCCATTGTCAAGTAAGATATTCCATGTGCACATTATAGTTTAAGGGGCTTTGACCAGAGGGCATAATTTACCCACTTATTTTCGGTCACGGGAATATAACCAAGGCGTCAAAATATGAACAAAACCTCAGTGAGTCATACAGTACTAGAATGCCAACAAAATTTCACTGGGCATCTGTTACATATAATACGCTATCGAGATGAAAATAATGTGGTATATTGGGGTAGCAAATCCCTCAACCTATGCAAATCAGTCCATCTGGGACTTCCTCACTATATTATGATATTCAAATCACAATAACTCTCGATTAAATCATAAACTTCAACCTATGTGAGGGTATGATGGTATAGTCAAGCATGTGACCAAATTATGGTCAATAATGCAATCAGGCTTATGCTGTGCAAGTGTAGTGTAAGTGCACATTAACTAAGCATACAATAAGTGTATAATGGTGAAAAAAATTAATATAAATGCATGGATCATGGTATATGCTTCATGGCATTCAGATTAAATCAAATCATGAATAACTTATGGTAAAACACATACAATTTATCAATCAATCATATCAGCCATTAAATCATGTTATAACTCATCAATCATATCATAAGTTCAATAAAATTCAATTAAAAATCAAATCATAGCAATAAAACCATCAAATTCATTGTAAGTTAACTGCTCAGGCCAAACCAGGGCTTACCGGCACACCGGCAGCATAGGCAGTGGCCCCTCTGTGGGCTCACTGTGGCCTGGTAGGCTAATCGGTACACCAGTGGCCTACCGGCAACCTAACCAGTGCTACCACACAGACCTGGGGTATCCGTTAGGCTGACTGATACACTGGTTGCCTGCCTGATGCCCCCTGGGTTCACTGGTAGGCTAATAGGCAGATCGGTAGCCTACCAATTTGCCCAGAAACTTGCGAACTTCACTATTTTTGTATTTTTAGTCCTTTTCAATCCAAACTTTGTACTAACACTCATGTTAAAATCAAATTCCAATCAAAAGTATCAAACAAATAATTAACTTACCTTTGCTAGGATGATGTTGCTAAACAAGTTTAAGTTTAAGTTAAAATATCATGTTCTTCAATTTGAATTAGTGTGCTATGTCATATTTAATGAATATGGAATCTCACCTAGATTCAAATAAAAATAAAGCATAATCGAATTACTTACCTTAGTGTTGCTCGTTGGATCTTCTTCTTCTTCACCTTAGTTCAAGTTTTGAACCTTTGTTTTTCCTTAGCTCTTAGCTCCAGCAATCTTCTTCTTCTTCTTCTTCTCTCTCTCTCTCTCTCTCTCTCTCTCTCTCTCATTTGGAATATGATCCACACGTCCACCCCTTGGTTTATGTAGAATTCCTAGAGCTTCCTACTTAGTTTAGGAGTTGCTATCTAAGTTGGATTATGTTTTAGTTTACAACCCTTAGATTTAGATTAAATTAATTATAGCCCTTAAATTCAAGTGTCCTAGTTATAGATGAACTAATCATTGGTTTTATCTATCGTTAATCCTAATTAGATTTAAAGTCTCTTTCTTTTAATCCAAACCATTAGATTTATCTAAGTGTTCCTACGAAATCCTAACCATTGATTCTTGCCACACATCACAAATTAAAGAGTTATGATTGTGTGTGAAGCACTTTAGTTTCCTATAGTGCAGCCCACCAATCACAAACAGTCAAAGT
>JAUPMG010060424.1:0-13547 GCA_031762675.1 Pachysandra terminalis | reverse complement strand
ATATCATAGTTAGGAAACCAGATTTCAACTTCAATAAATTGGACCCAAATTACTAAGAATTAATTCTCTTGACTCCACAGTACATCCAAAATTAATTCAAGCTTATCCTGTTCAAACACATATACTCAAGCAATTTTTAATACATGAAGGTGATAGTGAGAAGTCATTAATAATGGAATAATGCTAAATAATCATATCTAACAAAATATACAAAGATTTAAATAAATTCTCAAAATCAACTACAAGTGCTCTCATCACTTTTATTTATTCATTCTCCTTTTATTCTTATGTTCCCAAGTAGCATGTGCAATGTCTGGTTCCTATATAGATCCATGTAACAAGCTTTCAACCAATGTTCCCGTTCCAGTTGGCCCAGGACATTAAATGACAGGGCATTCTTCAAGTTTAATAGCTCGAATCAATTAATTACTAATCAGACTAGCTACTAATCTATAGCAATACACGTGACATGTGCAATGTTTAGCTCTCATTCAGTTGCCTAAGAAACCCTTTAGCAAGATTTCAATCAATGATCCCATCCCAGTTGGTTCAGGTCATTAGGTGAAAGGTCCCCAAGGATCTAATAACTCAAGTCAAATAGGCTACTAAGCCAAACTAGTCACAACATGCTATAAATTTGTTCTCTTTATTAATTTCTTTTACTTTTTTTTTTCTTTTTTTGTCATGAATATCATCAGGAATATATATATTAGGAGATAATCTGATATTAAACAAGAGCAATAGCAGTTTATTAATCGAACTCATAGAATCAAAGCATATAAAGTTATTTACAACTACATTCACATGCAACCATAATCAATGCTTCTAGTGCAAGTGTAATCCTGCAAGCAAGAGTAAGTTATTTTCACAAGATAAAACTAAAATTAACACTAGATGCATATGTGTCTTCTAGAATCGCTTCTAGTGAAATTAGATACAACTATTAATCAAAAATTGATTCCTAAAGTGATATTTTCATCAACAATTTTAGAAATTTTAAAACAAATTTAATAATGGCGAAAAGTATGCATACAAATATCTTTCTTTCTCACACACCTCCAAATCTAAACCTTACATTGCCCCCAATATAAACAATAAAATTAAATGGAAAGTGGTGAAAAGAAAAGAGCAATAAACCTGATGGATGGCAGCAATGTGGTACTTGAAAATATGCAATGAAGTCCATAAGAGGTAAAGCTAGGCTTTGATGTCTCTTCTTCCTTTTATTCCTGCAATTTCTTGGAATGGGGTGAAAAAAAAAAGAAAAGAAAAGAAAAATAAACCTAAATCTATATCCTCTTTTTGTTGGGATCTACGATTGCATTTAGCATATGCAACAAGCCTTTTAAACCCCTAGGCTTCTCTAGTGGACGAGTGAAGTCTCGTGAGGGTTTAACAGAATGTTACCCACAAACATTATATAAAGTATATTTTTCCTAAGAATGCAATGGCGTGGAAACCAAAATTAAAATTCATTGCACTTTTAGAAATATCATATATAAGCTTTCATCACAAAATAGGAAAGTATAAAGCCTTATCTTTACTTACCTAACTGTTGGATAGTGTTTACAAGTCATACCTGCAAAATTGTTGTGTTGCGCTCGATCGGACATGACTGCGCTCAATCACCTTGTGATCCTTCGCACATATGTGTACTCGATCTCAAGTTGCAGATAGTTCCTGCAAACAGCAATACAAACAACAGTAAACTAAAAAAAATAAAAGATCAAACTAGAATAAATCTAAATAATCTAACAATCTAAGCCAATAACCAGTCCCCAACAACGGCACCAAAAATTGATGTGGTTGGAAACCAATCCAATAATAAAATACCATTCGCAATAGAATGAATCCTTGTAGGATGGGGTTATTTTGAGGGTATCGAACCTTAAGGACTGAAGGGGTTAAGATTATCACATTATCTAGATTAATTCTAATTTGATTGGGTAAAAAGATAAAAATGATAATTAAATCTAAAAAAATAAAAGATAAAACTAAAACTAAAATAACATTGGTTAGAAGGATATGAAGGTTAAGATATTGATTTTACCTCTAATCTTATGAATAAGGATAATCACATGAATCAAGGGCATTCAATTATGTATGATAATGACTTGTGTGGATACAAGCTCACAACAATGTCGCCAAGAAAGTATCATGTTAAGGAACATGTATAATGTGCCTTCGGATAGCATGAATTGTATACACTACACTACTCTAAACTAAGGTTGTATAACAACTCATCTTCCTTAGACATGCACTATCAGCGGGCAACATTAATCATAGAATTTACATTATCATAAGGGATAAGTATAACCCATTTTCGGTAGGCACGGACTGTCCACTTACACTAACTAACTAAATTGCAGCACAACCCGTCTTCCCTAGGCATGACTTATCGAATCCATCTTAATCATCATGTCAATAAGCACTGTTGGATAATCAATATTCTTATAATCACAGAAAATAAGAATATTTTGGGTTCAATCCTAACAAAACTATGACCAATATGTTCTATTAAAATTGATTATAAAAATTAAATCCGATTCTTGTAACAATCCTCCTAACTTTGCAACCATCACACATAAAGAATAAACCAATAAAGCATATAATTAAACCCATAATAAAAAAGGAAATATTTTACATCAATAACCTAATTAGATATTAGCCACTCTTAAGGTTGTTGGAAATCTCTATGTTGAGGCGAAATCCATCCCCCAGTCGAGCACTTTCTGGTTCTTCTACTGCTCCCCAAAGGGAGCAGCCTTTAAAGCCTTCAAAACCCTTCAACTAGATTCCTAATCTATCTATGATCCTCTATGAGATGAGAGATATGAGAGATATTTAATTTCAAAATTTGGATCCTTTAAATAGATATTAAACCTCTAAAACATCTAATCCTAAGAGTACAAGGACAACCCAATTCATGATAAACTAGAACACTTTCTTGATAAATTCCAAATCTCGGCTTTATTTTCGGACTGCCTAGAACAGCCCCCTTGCGACTCGATTTGGACCCAGAGAACTTTAGGATTGGAATGTGGTTATTAGATACCAAGGTTTAGAGCTTCCTTTTATCTTTCAAGGGACACCAAAATCAACTCAATCAAACTTATATTAAAGGAGTTATGGCCAAAAGACTGAAATATGCTATGTCTTTCTGGGCTGATCTTTGACTTGGTCTTTTGGACTTCTACTTGTGCTTTCTCCTCCATATTCAAGGTATAATTGGCTTGAGTTTTAAGCTTTGATCATTCCCTCTTAAGAACCTTGAAGCTTGATCCAATTGAGGCTTTATTTTACTCTTCTTAGTCCATATTCTCACTAACATCACCAATCCTGCAAAACATAGAAAATACATTAATTCATATATTTAAAGCATAACTCAAGGACTAATAAGCATGAGTAACAAGTCTAAAAGTGCAAGTGTTAGACACTTATCAATGCAGTTGACATAATTATTCATATAGAATTAGGCATTGTAGATCTATGAATATGACCATGATATCCGTAGGATACAAACCATGTGAGATTTGGTGAGAGAATAGTCATTGGTTGGTTGATGTTCACATCCTTATTATCAAGTGTATTTTCAAGATTTATCATCATTCATATATTTTTGAGATTTATCATCATTCATATATTTTCTAAATTTATCATAAGTCATATATTTTCCAGATTATTCATTATATTACTATCAATATATCTATTGTCTCGTAGCATTGGGATATGAGTAAATACCTTGTTATGAAGGTCTACTCATCCGAGTTTTCAGCTTATGTATGTTTCATGACATATTTTTCAGGTAAATAAATGATGATTGCTATTAAAGGGAGAGCTACGAGAATAAAGCGAAACACAAAGATAGAAGTTAGATGATAGGATTTATTGTATTTAGACCATAGTTTATTTTCAGTTAACTTAATAGTCCAGATTATAACTTTTATTTAAATATTTATAAGAATTATTATATTATCACTTCTGCTTGTGTTTTTATATTGCTTTACACTCCCATTGTGTTGGGTGAGAGTTACATTCTACCCTGCTGGGTATCCCGAGGATCTCATCTGGTTTGGGATGGGACATGACTGGTCAAGGAGCTTAGGATAAAACAAGATAGTGTTCAGTTGTATTGTGATAGTTAAAGTGTCATTAATTTACTTGGCAAATCATCAAGTATACCATGCAATAACAAAGCATATAGATGTGAGGTTACATAAGATAAGGGAGCTGGTCACTATAGGTGAGCTAATACTTGAGAAAGTTCACACTTCAGAGAATGTAGCTGACATGTTGACAAAGCCCATTCCTACAAATAAGTTCAAGCATTGCTTGAACTTGATCAATGTTTCTCAATGCTGAAAAGCAAGAATCCCCCTACCCTTATTGGTTCAAAGTGAAGACACGAAGTTATGATATATTCAAATTGGTTGAATATTCACCAAGGTGAAGATTGTTAGAGATAGTGGGTGGCTCATATTCATTAGTCTCTAGATCCAAGGGGGAGGGACCTGAGAGGCCCCATGAGACATAACAGTATTTTGGGGATTTGCCCCATATATCGAATGGGAGTATAAGTTATAACCCTAACTAATTAGTTTTTGACATGGTGGAAATTTCTTCTCTCCCATTGACGTAGGCTTTGTCGAACCACGTATATCTGTGTGCATTGTTTGTTCTTCTATATTTATTATTATTGCTTGATCCCAATCAATATATATATATATATATATATATAAAATAAACCTGAATTATGTGCAGGAACTACCTCGAAAACAATGCTGCTAAGGTTTTGAGATGCATTACCATAACAAAACAATACATGAGCATCATCACCATGGAAAGGTCCTTCCAGTCTCTTTCCTGCTAATCAAGATTTTTTTATTTATCTCCTCAGCTGTGTTCATAATACAGTGTCTTAGTTTCTCCTGTCATCTTGTCTTGTTTTCTCGCCTAATAAAAAATATAAAAATAACATTATCTTATATATATATATATATATAAACATAAAACCTCGAGAAAAAAAAAGGCCAGCTTACCCTAAAGAAAATAGTTGGGAGGACTTGTTCTGATTTAGTGGTATTCATTGAAATGAAAGTAACGTCGAAGGCCATTGTGTTCACCACGAATCTCGTGCTCTCCATTTTCTTCACTGTTATCTGCATCAATTATCATCCATGCATCACCAAGAACACACCCGCGAGCATAAATTCACACATCTAAGGGTCATAATGGGCCAGACCGGGCTGGGTCGGCCTGTGATTATGGGTGTACAATGGGCAAGGCTGGCGGCCTGACACGATTTGTCATGCCTTGGGTTCTTGGCCCATGGCTGGGCACGACCCAACCTTCCAATTGCAGCCAAATACAGCACGATAATAATCGTGTCTCGTGCCATGTCAAAGCACAAATAGGATTAGACACTGTTGAATCATTTGATATAATACTGTTGTGCCTTTCTCTAACAGTTTGAGCTTTTAGAGTAATCGGTGTTTAACATGGTATCAAAGCAAGAGGTCAAGTGATCAAATCCCGAGAGTCTACATTTATGTGTTTATTTTCCCATGGATGTGCTATTCCCGTGCGGTTGTGTGTGGTGTGTGTTTGCCTCTGTGCTCTACATTATCCCATGGATGTGTTGTTCCCGTGCGGGCTCCGTGCGGGGGGTGTTGAACCATTTGATATACATTGTTGTGTCTTTCTCTGACAACTTGACCTTTTAGAGCAAACGGTGTTTAAAAGGCACGACATGGTCTGATTATTATCGGACCATCTCGTGATAAGCCACATGCCTAGCTGGCACAATTAGGCTCATTGGACACCCCTACCCCTACTTGTGGCATGAATAGTGTCATATAGCTTGGTAACGATTTGGGTCAAGTTGACTTCAATCCAACTCCAAACCGACGTTCTTGAAGGTCAACGTAAATCCAACCCGAATTATAAAATCCAAACACCAAACCGATTTTATTTTGTAAACCCTAAACCCAACGTAAATTGTAATTTCGGGTTGATAAACACAATCATAGTTTGAGTCATATATTTAGACTTAAACCAACCTAACAATGTGCAAATACTTAAAAATCAAATCTAACTTACTCAACACATTCAACTGCAACAAAGCATATTGCAATTAAACACTATTATCAAACCATAAACATGAAGCTAACTAGTCTGATTATTAAACCACAAACCATCAAGCAAATATATTAAGAGACGTTAATTTATATTGCATTTGACTCATGAAACTAACTATTCTCTAAATATATGGTTGTTGATTACATACTTCTATAATATATATATATATATAGATATATATAATTAACCGGATTAATTCGGTTTGGATTTCGGGTTGGGTCAAGTTACTCGATGCCCTAACCTAAAACTAAACTGAATTAATTCGGGTTTTCAACCCAACACCGACTCAAAGTGATATAATATACTTTATTTTTTATTTTTTTTAACATTAATTGTATAACTAATAATAAATTTATTATTATTTTAATAATTTATATTAATGTAATTTATACTGATAATTCTAAGGTAAAAAATACCTCAAAAATATGAAATTTGGGCCTTCAGGCTAACGTGCGCGGGGTGCTCAATGTTTCCCTTGTATGACGACGACCCAATGAAGAAGAAGCCTCTGTACAGTTGTCGTTTGATTACTGGATCGTCCAATCTCTGCTTCTATATCATTATTATTATTTTTTTTTTGATTTACAATAAGAAAATCAAAGGATACTTCAAAAAATTTAAATGGGTAGAAGAACAGAAATTGTACATTTTTCTTCTATTCTCGTTTTTTGGTTTTCTTTTTGGGACTAAGTGAGTAGAAGAGAAATTGTACAATTAGATCTTTATTCTTTACACCTATTTTGTTTTATTTAATTGGGTCAAAGATAGAAAGTACTTTAAAGTATTTTTTATTTTATTTATTTTGGATCAAACGATTATACCATGTTTCTATTTAAGTTCTTTATAATTTAGTGAAACTGTGAAAGAATACCCTTGTTGCTATTTTATTCCTTTCTATTTTAGTGAATGGATAGATGAATCATGTGGGTAAAAGAGACAAAACGTGGGGGTAAACAAAAAAATAATAAAATATTATGTGATAAAAAAAAATAGTGGGGGCAAACTTGAAAATGTAGTGGGGGCAATACACAAATTACACAAGAACTACAGGGAAAAAAAGAAGTCAGTGGGGGCAATTGCCCCCACTCCTCTTCACTTGGCTCCGCCCTTGGCCCATACAACTAATTGCTCCGGGTTCAAATCATTGCCATTGTTGGATGTAATTTGATTATAATATATAGTTGTAAACACAAATTTTGTTTATTAAGGAATCAACGAACAGGATCTGCATCACAGATCTCCAAAATTTATGTTCCAACAATAGCTTACTATAAATTGCCTAGAGATTGGATCTAGAAGTTCATTGTAGTAAGAAGAGAGCGGTTTAGGGGAGATGGGCTTAAATGTGTATAGTTCGGTTTAGGGGAGATGGGCTTAAATGTGTATAGTTCGGAACAAATTAACTGATTTTTCTTTCTTTCTCAAAAGAAAAATGTTTGTGATTTCAAGTACGTGGATTTGGATTGAATTGGTGTGACATCCTAATTGGATTCTCATCTAGTCCAGTTACATACCAAATTAAGTATTTCTAAGGTTTTATAAATGTTTAAATGTCATATTTTGCCTAACCCTAACCCGACCCTTTAGGAGTCCACCCTATAGACAAGAATGTAGGTTTTGCCGACCCTAACCCGACCCTATAGGAGTCCACCCTATACCGAACAGTCCAAACCCACTTTTGAACAAAAATGTTTATAATTATATATAAAATATAGTTCTTTAAGTAAAATACATTCTTTGACCTGAAAAGTTTTTAGCCTATAAATATTAGCATTGAGTCTCCGCTTTGGACTAACTGATTAATATAGAGATAGAGAGTTATTGTTAGGGACGCAGAGGAGGAGAATGGAGAGATCTCATCAATGTGGTGGCGTTTGTGGATTGGTGTTGCGTTGGATTATTTTATTTTTCTGCTTCTTTGCTTCTTTTGCTGTTGCCGAAAGATTGCTACATAACGAATTCGACAATGTGCACAGAAGAAATCTCCACTCCAACGGACTCGCCATCACTCTTCCAATGAGGTCACTCTTTCTTTTTATTTATTTATTTAATTTTTTTTGGTGAGGTTTAGTTATAAATTAATGTTACGTAAGCGGGTTACACCTTTACAATCCCGAAGGATTATATCCCTCCGGTGGGTTAGCTAACCAACAGCAAGATACTTCATTATCTATGCTTCAATGATCAAAGAACAGTCCACTTTGACATGAATATTTCTTCCAAAACGCTTCTTTGTCAAGACCAGTACTTCCCTTGCCGCTGGTGCTTCTGCAATTAGGATAGAAGAGCATTCAAAGGAGATGCCCACTCCTCCTAACCTGCCATCATAATCTAGGATAAGTCCACCATGCATAAGCACCTTTTGAAGAATTGGATTTAATAGCTGAAAACACCCGAAGGAACGATGGCAACCCTTCCGATAGGAATCGAGATGGAAAAAAGGGGTTTAAGAGTCGCCACCAATCCTTTTTACGGTATGATTGGACACAGGGGTCTTATATTCAATGGCATGATGAAATAACAACTAATGTCTCCATTAGATGCGCAACAAGAGAATAATGGATTTGGCGGTTCAATTATGAGAATGGGGAAGGTGTTAGGCACCCCACCTCATCTGGTCTTAAATGGTTACTTACTCCTTGATTCGCCTATCATCCTTTCAAGCATATGGCTTAGTTTGTGATTGACAAAAGAAGACAACTAAACTATGACTTATGGACTTCATTTCTTATGGATTCACATTTAGTGGACAAAAACAATCACACGTGTCCTAAGATTACCTACATTCTAACCTAAACCGGATTCTACATGAGGGGTTAAGGTGTATGCATCTAAAGGTCAATGGGAACCCAAAACCTGTAAGCCACCCTCCACACATGGATTTCTCCACATGCTTCTCGGATCATTTGGTATTATGGTGGAAAGTTGGGCAGGGACTATGGTCGCCCGGTCGTAGGCCTACTAGTCTAGGAGCGTAAGGTTTTCCACCGGGGACAATGGTCACCCGTTTTCAAGCTTACTAAGCTTCTCCTAAGATGGGTAAAAATGGGTGGGACAAGATCAGTGAGTTTATATGATGCATTTGTGATTCAAGCATGCATTTATTATGATGTATAAGAAACAAGATTGAAAATAAGCAAGAGATCCATCATAAACAAGCTACTAACATGCTTGGAATGAAGAAAGAGAATTAACTACTATCATGCTTGAAGAAGAAAAAAGTAAATGAGAAAAGTAGAAGAAGCATGCTTAGTCTAACTTATAACATGGCTAACCAAATGTTCTAGTACAAAGAGTGATAGAAAAGAATACTATATATGTTATTAGACACGAGCTAACAAGTGACATTGACATGAAGAAATTAAATGGAGATATCTAGATACAAAGAGAATAGCTACATTACAACATGGAGAAAAAAAAAAGCATAGAATGTGTGAAAATGAAGTAACCTGAAAAGTGTTAAGTAAAAAGAGAGTCACTCTTCCATTGATTGAGAAGAAAACCCATCTTTTCTTGGTTTCACATGCACACAAAAATGTGATTATATGAGAAAAGAAAGAAAATTTATGTAGATGATTTGAAAATAAATGAAGAAAGGCTGAAGAAAACTATAAGTAGAATGAATTGAAAAAAAAAAAAAACTAAGCTAGAAGGAAAGTTCTATTTCCATTGATTGGAAAATAATACGTCCTTAATACAACATAAAGTTTAACCATATGAAATGAGGAAAAAAAGTTAACAAGAGCTAAAGAAGACCAAGTAAAATGAAGGTTCCACTTTTCTATTGATTGAGAAGTGAACTATCATTACAAAAGAAATAAAGCATAGAATGGCATGACCTAAGAAAATGAATAAGTAAAATGATAATTTCATGTTTCCATTGATTAAGAAAGAAACTAATATTTACTTGTTTCACATAAATAAAAACTAATACATGAAAATAATATATAAACCTTAAAAGATGAAACCACATAAAGAAAATCAAATTAAAAAGAAGAGTTTTACTTTCTCATTTATTGAGAAAAAGAGTTACTCCATACTTGATTTGACATTTAAGTAACTAATTATACTAACATAATAAAAGAAGTGACATAAAACAAGGCTAAAAATAAGAACATTAGAACATAATGTCTTGTAAGGTAAAAATTACCTTTGTGTTACTTGAACTATAAAACTTTCTTGAATAACTTCACTTGAATCCTTATTCTCTTCAAATGTGGGTTGGCAAGCTAGGGTTATAGACTACTTCTAAGAATTTCTAAAAAGAAAGAGTAAGAATTTTTCTAAGGCCTAGGGGAAGGCTTGAAGGTGTGTTGAGATGGATGAAGAAATGGGGTATTTATAGGCCAAGGGTGAAGATCTTGGGTTACTTTTGGGATTTTATAAATAGTAGTTTGGTCTTTTCAGTGGGATAAAGTTGCATAATAACATTGTCTTTTATGGATTTACACTTTCAATGATGAAAATGATAATGATAAAAGTGTAAATGTGAAGGGGTTAGGTGAGAATAATTGATATGGGCGGATGATATATGTGATAATAAATAGTGGGTCAAGGGTCATTGACCAAAATTTCTCATATTATGGATGGTAGATGTATTTTTCTTTGTGCCTCAAAAAGTGATGCCAAAAGGGTGAAAAATTTGAGATGATTGTGTGAATTGATGGGTCAAAGACCAAAGACTAATGTTAATCCCAACTTAGAATGTAAACCACCTCTTTCTTGGGTTATAAGAAGAATGCCAAAAGTATGAAAGACTTAGGATGTGTGTGATCACGAGGTGAATTAGGTTTGTCTTTTTGTAATCTCTTTGGACCAATTATTTGGACTATGTGGATTGGGCTTATTTCAATGTGCTTAGGTTGCGGGTTGGGTTTATCTTAATGGACTTGGATTGTGGATTGGGCTAAACAAGAACATGGGAAAAGTGTTTGGTCTATATGGATTGGACTACACCAAAATCTGAGATTCTATTTAATTAAAAAGCCAATTAATAGAAAAACCATTATTGACATATTTGGCCAAATGAGTCGTCATCATGGTAGAATTTAAATCTTTTGATCATGTGGGTATCCTAAGGATTTCTAAGGATTGATTGCTACTCATTTGAAGAAGATTCAAGTAAATTGGACAAAATTGAGTGTCTACTACTACAGCCCCATCAAGGTTTAATTTTAAATAAGGAAATTTTGGAAAACTCTAGGAGATTGCAATAGTGTTTTCATTCTTTCCTTCTTTCTTTTTTAAACTAGGGTCCCAAAAAGCATGACACAATTGGTTTTCCCTTAAGATGATCTCGGAAGGAGGCAACAACTTATAATCGAATAGGTGAGCAATTCTTCCATATTTCCCATATGATACTACCAATAGAGGTAAGAAAGAAGGATCTTTCATCACTAGAGCTGAACTTTAAAGAGAATAGATCTTGAAGGCATTTTCGAGAATTATTATCCGGATTATCAGTTGTTCTTAAGGTAATCTTGGATCCAAAGCATACCGCCCTACTATGAGAGCACTTAAAGAATAGATGATCTTGGAATTCAGCCTCAATACCAATATTGGTGATCCATGCTACAATCTACTGTAGCGTTGTCTACAACTGAAGCTGAATACATGGCAGTGACTGAGGCAGCAAAGGAAGCATTATGGGTAACATGTCTTGTAAGGATGTGAAAAGCTAGACTAGAAAAGAACTTTAATAAGAAGGACAAATTAGTAATTTATCAAAGCCATAAATTAAAACTAATTTAGATTTATAAATTAATGTAATTATAAGGTAATATGTAACTTAAAATAAAAAAATTTAAGAACTTATAATAGTAGTTGGGCTTAATTACACTAATTGGGCTTAGAATAAGAAAATCGGGCTTATAAAATAAGTTAGGCTTAACTAGACTAAATTTGGCTTATTATTAACTTAATAGGCTTAGTAATTAATCTAATGGGCTTAAATAGGTTCCTTAAGGCCCAAAACAATTAAAGATCTAATTAATATTTAACATCCAATTTCGTGGCTAATAAATAGGAAATAACTAAACACAAATTAGAATCAAACTAGGAGTCTAGATAACTTCCACACTCTAGTTATTAATCCAAATATGACTAGAACACCTAAAACACTATAAAGATAAGTAAAACAAGTGAATGGGATTAGAAACAAGGAAATTTTGTGGGAAGCCGTAGGAGAAACTAGAAGAGGATCAACAACCCAGAAAATTGAAGAACACACATCAAAGAAATGATCTACAACAAATAGGTGAGTTTCCCTTCATTATCTTGTGTATTTACTTCAAGCCTAAGGTTGTAAACATCAAGGAATCAAAACCTTCCTCGTGTTCTTATCATTAAAACCCAAAAAGAAATATCAGTAAAGTCATATATAATTATTATCATCTAGTTAAAGAAATCCCAAAGAAGTATTAAAACTGATATTGGACTTTAACCCCATGGGGAGGAAGGCTCGTAAGGCATCCCCCCTGGTCCTTGTAGGCCAGCATATACCCCTTCTTCTTCTAAGCCCCTCACCAGAGCAGCGCGGGTTGCTATACCTGTTGGGTCCTCCCTTGCTCCGGGATCTGTTAGTTCTTCCTCGTCCTTGTCTTCCCCCCCTTCCTCATCTCCACTTGCTGACTCGTCAACCACTTCTCCTCCTCCCCTTCCCCTCCCATCCACTTCTGCACCTGGTATTTTCACCCCAGCCTCTACATCATCTCCCCTTCCACCCCCTGCCTATCCTGCTCTTGGGTTTGTAGATGCCACCCCCTCTGCTGCTCTCACCCATTGTTCTCCAGCATTTGGTGGTTCCACCACCCTTGTCGTACCCTCCTGTACTGATTCTTCCCCCCTCCTTCTCAGCCTCTTGCAGCTGGTTTCTTGACTCCGTCTGATCGTCTGCTTCCCCGCTCTTGCGCTCCACCGGCGTACTCTCAGTCGGGAGACCCCCCCTGCTCCGGCTCTCTGAGCTCGGGCACGTCTGGCTTGCTCCTATTGGATCCGGGTCTCTTGTATTTGGTTCGGGTTCTAAGAAGGATGACCCGAACATTCATATTTTGTGTTCCCGCCCTTTTGATGTTGCTTCCCATGTTAGTCATTGTGACGCCCTGGCACAAGCTGCAGAGCTGGCCTTGTCTGTCCAAGAATTTCCTCTTTTGGTATCTGCTAGTTCTTGTTTGGGTACTTTGGTGCGGCATCCCCCTACTGCAGGTCCTCCTGCCCCCCTGCTATCTTCCCATGCCTATAGTAGCAGTACCTTGTCTATCCCTGCAGTGATTCCTGTTTTGGGCACTGCAGAGGCATCTCTGGGTAGTGGAGGTCTGGCCCCCCTGTAGCTATTGTCCACCCTTCTGTGCCCCCTGCATCTCCTCAGCTCCCCTTGCCTACCCCTTCCCCCCTTTCGAGCCTTCGTCCCC
>JAUPMG010060413.1:0-13547 GCA_031762675.1 Pachysandra terminalis | reverse complement strand
TGGGATTACAATGTTCTATGTGATATACTTATCAAGTAGTATGCTTAAATCTGTTGGGTGAAATTGTATGAATTAATTTGTGTTGTTATACATCTATGGAAATAATTATTGTAATTTGTTTGGATTTCCCTACTGAACTGTGGCTCATCCTTATGTTGAAACAGGTAAGCAGTTCGATTGAGAAATGGATTGGGAGATGGACATTTGCTAGAATGAGTTTTGTTTTCAGATACTTAGTGAACAATGGAATGGATTTTATTCTTTTTTATTATTAACTTTGGTTTGACCCAAGGGGGCATTGAAGTTGTAATTGAATAGATATTTATTTGATTATGTGGGATTGAGCTTAACTAGTATTAGTTAAGGTAAAGGTTTTAATTTGTACAAATTTTCGTTAGTTTATGTTGTTAACTTTGATTAACCATAAGAGTGGTTATGTGTTATAAATGGCTATCCGCATCCACATGTTGGATCCGAAGGTTATTCCCTTGGAAATCCTCGAGATCCTATATCTCAGATTTGGGGCGTGACATGATGGCTCTACAAGCCATAAACCATACTTTGATAAGGATAGGCGTAGACCAAGGACGTACCCAGTGGCCATGGTAGAAGGATTTACTAGAATGCCTTTTGAAATAGAGTCTGTGATTCGGCATGAAACTAATTCGGCCAGAAGGAATGTTAGTGGGAATGGAATTTTCAACCCCCTTGAACAACTGCAAACCATGTTGAATGTACCACCAACCAGGCCCAATCCACCAAGGCCGGTTAGACCTGTGAACCACCGAAGTGAGCCACTCGGCCACAGCAGTCAGGTATAGACTAACCAAGGATTGCCAAACATCGAGATACATGCACTCGGGCCAGTTATGGGAATGGAAAGGGACCAGGTATATCATTGGGTTCACAAGGTGGTAGGCAACATGTGAGCCCGACGGTTATCTCTATCGTCATACTGCAAACCATATCCCAACTAAGTGGACCTCAGGTACGAGTTCCATAGGGGATATAGAATTCCAGATTTTTCATTATTCTCAAGAGAAGATGGTCAATCGACCATTGAACATATATGCCGATTTACGGTACAATGTGGAGAATTATCACCAAGCGATTACCACAAACTAAGGTTGTTTTGGAATTCCCTGGCTAGCCAGGCGTTTACTTGGTACATAACTATGTTACTCAATTCTATTCAACATTGGGCAGAAATGAAAGAGAAATTCCACACTCAGTTTTATCGAACCGGGCCTGAAGTGTCTATGGCCGACAGATTAATTCAACTGCGAGATGAAACGGCTGATAGATACATAGGAAGGTTTAGAAAGGTAAGAAATAGATCCAGAATAGTTCTCCCTGAGACGGAATTCGAAAAACTGGCCCTGAATGGTTTAGATATTGAAATTCGAAAGAAGTTCAATGGGATGGAATTCGAAGATCTGTTCAAACTGTCGACTAGGGTAACCAGTTACGAACGAATTTTGTAAGAGGGCAATCAAAGAAAAACGGCCGCCATTGGGACTTACTTTCATCCCAATTAAGAGTTAGCCTTGTTCGAAGTAATAGCCAATTAACCTCTTACTTGTACGGCTTTGAAGAAGAAACTCGCTAGTATACAAATGGAAGGAAAGAAAAACTTCTCCGAAAAGGGGAGGAAATTTTCCTTTGATATTTCAAAGGCTAATGAGATTTTTGAGCACCTGCTCAAAGCCAACTTTATAAGTTTACGAAAAGGGCATAAAGTCCCGTCGGTCGATGAAATGAAAAAAGGGGAGTATTGCAAATGGCATGGATCACTCACCCTATCAATTGCTGATTGTTCTGTTTTTTGTGCTATGATATAGACCAATATTGACAGGGGCCTCCTCCAATTCCCTAATAAAGGAAAGGAAGTCATGGAGATTGATACGAATCCGTTTCTAGCAACATTTCCAGTTAATATGATTGGGTCGAAACTCAGGAACCCCCCGGTTGAAGGTGGACTTGGGGCCAAGAAACAACGTCTCCTTAGGATGGAATAGGGTAGATCAAGGCGGGCTGTCAGTACGGCATCATTACCATCTTAATGACCGGATGGTTTTTCCGCGTGGACATTCCGATGCCCAAAACAAGTTCCACCGAGCTCGCAATATTTGTGACAGATGTCATGAAAACATGAAAAGACAAATAAGGCATACATGATGTAATTATTGCCAGCCATGGCAGCCACCACCTCAGAAATATAGGCTAAGTTATCACCAGGGGCCTCCTGAAAGGTGGTATCCAAGAAGAAATAACCACTCATTCAACATCAATTCTAGGATGATCAAGCCCTCGGGGGGCAGAAGTGATAGATGGACTTGGGTGACCCACCCGAAGTTTGACCGATCAAAGTATGAAATGACTCGAACCTAGAAGAAGCATTGGCAAAGGGAACAAGCGATTATCAGGGAAATACCGGTCAGGCAAAGGGAACAGAGAGGATTGATTGTGACAAGAAACCCCAAAGCAAAAATTAAGACCCAACAAGAACTTCGAATAAAGGAGGGCTGTTAGCAATCCAAATCAAGAAAGAAGCATCCCCGGAGCTCACATTCATGGACGAAGATGATTGATTGTTGCTATATCAACAGTTAGCACATTTCCATGGCACTGATACCTCAGAGCAATCACCATTGATGAACGATAACTCCCCGAATAAAAAAACCAGCATAGAAGAGAGTCAGACCATCCAATTCGGGTCACTCCCCTAGTCACCATGGATTGTAACATGGTTTTTATGTTACCAATTACTTTCCAAGCCAAGAAAGAGTATGACGAACCAGATAATGAATAAGACAAAAAGGCCACGGTAGCTGCAGTGATCAGCAATCAGGAGGAACAAGACTGAGCAAGTCAAGTAAGAGTGAAATGTGAGGGATATCAGCCCCTGATTGACTTCGACGGCAAGGCCGGTAAGGTAACTTTCGAAAAGCCATCTTTAAGAGTGGCTCAACATTTGCGACCCTTATAGATCAATGTACACATGGATGGAATCCCTATCACATGGGTCTTGGTTGACAATGGCATGGCCGTAAACATATTACCCAACAAGGTAATTAAAAGAGCAGGCAAGACCTTAACTGATATAATTTCGCTTGAAATAACGTTCAATAATTTTACAAGAGGAACCTCGGCGACCCAAGGAGTATTACCAGTAGAGTAGGATATCGAACGAAAGAAACACTTGACTACTTTCTTCGTAGTGGAATCATCCTCCAGTTACAATGCGTTATTGGGACGAGATTGGATACATTCCAATCTTTGCATACCATCGTCCCTTCATCAATTCCTAATCTACTGGAATGAAAATAAGGTGGAGATTATCAAGGCAGACGGGCGGCCATTTTTGGCAGATTCTAACTAGGCCGAAGCCTTGCTATTTGATGGGGAAATAGGACCAATGAAGTTCTTAAAGAAAAGAAACAATGGCCGACCAATAGGAATCTCAGAACGGTTGATCATGAGATAGATCAAACTACAACATGACCGATAGCGATAATTCCTTATCTGTCAAGCTGGGATTACAAGATGGAGGAAGTGTCATAATGAATACTGGAAAGGAAAAGAAGCAGAGGTTGGCCACAATTAAGGCCATCATGTTACGATTAAAAATTTACATGATTGAGAGACAACTAGATAAAGAAGTTGCGGTGAATTTAACCGAATGTATTGCAGAAGACGACATGGGTACTGATGAAGGGCTGTCAATGCAAGACATTGAAGCGGCTTCCAAAAAGATGGACGATGTGAAGGCCGAAGTACAAGACCCTCTAATGGAAGTAGAGTTAGGTAGTGTAGCCGATCATCGGCCAGTTTATGTAAGTAGTTTCTTCCCTGAGCATTGTAAATTTCAGTTGATAGAATTACTTCCTAAATTCCAAGACTGTTTTGCTTGGATTTATCATGAATTGCCTGGCTTAGACCGAAAACTTGTTGAGCATCGGTTACCCTTGAAAATAGGTTACAAACCCCATAAACAACCTGCCAAGAGAATGACAACTGAAAAGATAAAAGAAGAAACCAAAAGATTGCTCGAGGCAAGCTTCATTTGACCAATCCAATATTTTGAATGGGTCTCAAAAGTAATACCGGTCATAAAGAAGAATGGAAAAATCAGAGTGTGCATTGATTTTAGGAATCTCAATCTCTAAAGATGAATACCCAATGCCAATAGCCAATTTGCTGATTGATAGAGCAGCCAGACACCAAGTGTTATCCTTCATGGACGGCATTCTGGTTATAATCAGATTAACATTGCAGCCGAAGATGTGGAAAAAATCACATTTCGAAGGCCAGAGGCAACAGGTCTATATTGCTGGGTTGTAATGCCATTTAGATTAAAAAATGTCGGCCCCACTTATCAAAGAGCAATGAATAGCATGTTCCATGATATGATTGGCAAGAATATGGAAGTCTATATAGATGATATAGTGGTCAAATCGACAAAAGTAACATAGCACCTTGACCATTTGAGAGCATCCTTTGAGAGGATGCGAAAGCATAAGTTGAAGATGGATCCTTTAAAATGTGCATTTGGCATATCGGCTGGAAACTTTTTGGGGTTCTTGGTACACAGAAGAGGGATTCAAACAGACAAAAATAAGGCAATAACTATTATAGAGGCTAAGCTACCGAATAACAAAAGGCAACTACAAAGATTCCTTGGCCAAATCAACTTCCTAAGAAGATTCATCTCAAATTCAACTGGAAAATTGGTATCTGTTTCTCCATTACTACATTTAAAAGAAGAAGAGGAATACAGGTAGGAGGAACAACAACAAAAACCCTTTGATGCTATTAAAGATTATTTGGCAAAGCCTCCAATATTGATACCTCTGAAAAAAGGGAGGCCGTTAAAACTTTACATATTAGCGGCTGAAAAGTCTATCGGTATTCTCTTAGCACAAGAGAACGACCAAAAGCATGAGCAGGCAGTGTACTACTTAAACAGGTTTTTGTTACCAGTCGAACAAAGGTATACGTACATTGAAAGGCTGTGTTTAAAATTGTGTTATACAACCATTGTCACGAACCAAACTTAAAGATCTCATTGGAGTCCCTAAATTTAGTTTGTAACTCTCACCCCATATCTAGATGGGAGTGGAAAAATATATGTAGCCAAATTCATTAAATTTAAGAAGGATATTATATAAGAAAAGTAATGTTATAAAAATAGTATCCATCGCATAACATCCTTCTAACAGCAGACAGCAGAAAGTAAAATAAACTAGTCTCATGCTTTAAATCAAATCCCTATTAACTAACCTATTTAACTAAGTATTGAAATTACATTGAATAAACCCTACTACAAGATCTAGTAAAATATCGACTAAAACTCTAACTATAGCTAAAAATCTTCAAAACATCATTGTTCTCCACCTTAGTCCTCATGGTCCATGTGTCCATCATCTATAGGTCCTGAAATATGTTGCGCTTGAAAGCATCAGCTACACTTAACTCAGTAAGTAAACAAATCAAACATGGTTTGTAATTTGAAGTAGGGCCAAGGCCACTCTTCAATGGTAATCCATAATAAACAATAATGAGTAATTCATGAGATATATGTCAATATGCAAGTATAACATGTGCTGAAAGTGTAAGTATGAATGAGACATATACAAGAAATGTAATCTAATATAACATGATATAATATACAATGCGATGGGGCTGATTCAACTATTAATGCAAGCTGTGCACCTAGCAAGTAAGATCACCACATGTGATTGAAAACAATCTAATATGCAATATGTATGATGTTGGATGTGTAGTATTCATTTAGGGTATGATTCACACCCGATCTTAATTGTACTATCCAAGGATGCCTCACAATGTGAACCTTCATCCCCAAATACATGGCTGAAATAGTAGATTATTCGATGTGCGGATCATAGTTTCTAGGACCTTCAACATAGAGGTCACAAGCTCCTCAATTATTTCCGATCATAGGGACTTACTCCAAGGCCTCACAATGTGAACTTTCCTTTATGAATCAAACATTACCCGATCTACTAACAGAATTACACTTTTGTGATTTGGATATTGGGCATCATAAATATGAACCTTCCCTCGCCATTAAATTCTTATGAGTTGGATATTGGGCCTCACAATGTGAACTTTCCCTCACCATGGAAGTAATTAATTTAAAAGGTCTATTGAGATGTACGGTCCCTCAACACATGAAAATATTAGTCTCCTCACCTATCATGATATCCAAATCATGATACTCTCATCATAGCCTTAAAAATTCAGAAGTATGGATTTACATGCAAAGGGGTTTAACCTATAGACCAAATCCATGGTCTTAAGGCATATGAGATGCAAGTGATAAAGTGCACATTAACTAAGCATGCAATTGATGTGTACAATGTGTAATAAGTCTACCTAGCATGCTAGACATGTTAAAAATACATAAAAACAAGTATATCA
This sequence comes from Pachysandra terminalis, assembly GCA_031762675.1. Taxonomy (NCBI): domain Eukaryota; kingdom Viridiplantae; phylum Streptophyta; class Magnoliopsida; order Buxales; family Buxaceae; genus Pachysandra; species Pachysandra terminalis. The sequence goes on along the minus strand of JAUPMG010060413.1, from coordinate 7,103 downwards.
AAATATCATGTTCCAACCAGCATAGAAAATAGTCCAAATAGGGTATGAGTATTTGAAACATACATAATCAAGCATAACTAATATCAAAATTAGTTTAATGAGATCAAAATACGCATGCTCACAAAAATTCAATCAAATTGGATCAAGTTGGTCAATTTCGGCGTGCCGTATGGTCGCCGAAACGCTCTCGGCATACCTTTCGGCGCATCGAGGGGTCGCCGAGGGGTCTGTTATAGGATTTCTAGATTTTTAGGTTTGGGTCATAAACTCAGCGTACTCTCGGTACGCCGAGAATCCGCTCGGTGTAATTTCCAGGGGCCTTAAATTTGGTTTGTTACGCTCAGCGTACTCACAGTGCGCCGAGGCAGGTCTCGGTGTAATTTCCAGGGACTAAAATATAATGAAAGGGCGCACGGTGCATAGTCAATGTACCGCATATTCGCCGAGAACACTTCTGGGCAGGTTTAGCAAGGTCTCGGTGCACCGAGTACTCGTCGATGCTCGTATTTTGGGCAATTTATCCAGAATATCAAGGTTTCTATAACTCCAATCAATTTTCTTCCTTAAGTAACCTTCCTTCATCTTGGATTCCGCACAAAACTCAATAATAATATATATAAAAACATAAGTAATTAAATAAATTGCTAATTACTTTGAAAACTAGTATGGTTTTTGAAAACTTCATACTATTGAAAAACAAACTTGAAACTCTACTTAAACCATAAAGCAAGTTAAATTCGAGTACTTACCTTGATATTGCTGGGTTGGAGTAGAGAATTCACCTCTGCTCTCCTTTTTCCTCTTCTTCTTTGCTCCAAGGAAATTTATGATTTTCAAAAATTAGCAAGGACACTTATTTATATGAATTCAGTAAACTTCCTAGCTCTATTAGTATTAGTATTTGAGTTTTAATACTGTCCCTTTATTGGGATGTATTCATTTCTAAGCCATTAAATGAATTCCCAGCTCTCCTAGTTCAACTATGTTTCTATATTTGAATATTTGAATCCTAGTGAGTTTCTAACCCATATGGAAGCTTCTAATTAGTGTTTTTAATCTTAACCATTGATTAGTGTAATATCTCCTGCAAAATCTAAACCATTCATTCTAACTTAAGAGGTTATGATTGTGTGTGTTGCACTTAGTTTCCTAATTGTACAACCCACCAATCACAATCAGTCAAAAGTCAAATAAGAGGTTATGATTGTGTGTGTTGCACTTATTTACACCTAAGTCCTAGATTTGGTTTGGGTTATTACACTACCATCATGCTACAATGTATGTATCACCTTCTACGTCATCGAGCATCGCTCTAGATGGAGGTAGTATCACCTTCTACGTCGTTGAGCGTCGCTCTAGACAGAGGTAGCATCGCCTACAACGTCACCGATAACTGTAGTTTTGGGAAGATTGAATTGCGGTAACGGCAAAAAACAAAGTCCATGATATCATCATGATGTCATACTTAGGCGCACGCCTAATGCAAAAAAAAATCCATGACGTCATTCCTAGGCGCACGCCTAAGGCAAAAAAAATAATAATAAAGATTGATCCCGTGAGGATCTGTTCTGATGACAACAGCAGTTCCAGGAAGATTGAACTGCGGTAATAGCAAAGAAAAAGGAAGATTAATCCTGTGAGGATCAATCCCAATGATAACAGCAGTTTCAGGAAGATCGAACTACAGTAACAGCAAAACAAAAACAAAAAAAAATTGATCTCTAAGGATCAGTTCCGACGACAACAGCAGTTCCAGGAAGATTGAGTTGTGGTAATAGTAAAAAAAAACAAAGATTGATCCCATGAGGATCGGTTCTGACGATGTAACAACCCACCCCACCTGACACAATATCGTCCACTTTTGTCTCCCCCGAATCAGACTTCCCAGGGGGTCACCCATCCTGGAACTACTCACACCCAAACACACTTAACTGTGGAGTTCTGATTGGGTTCACGGCCAACACGGCTTTAAAACGCATTGTGTCATAAAAGGGTGTGAATATACATATAAGTACTTCACCTTCACCTGCCTAGGCGATGTGAGATTGTGCAACCTAAAGCTTGCCCAGTGTGGTAGCTCGCTGTAATAACCTAAGTAGTTTAGGGTAATTAGTAATAAGATTGATGTGTAATTAGTTAGAAAATAGGGACTAATTTGAAATGTTTAGTATAAGCTAATTAGTTGACTTTGACCAATTGTGACTGGTGGGAGCACAATATAATGTCTAGAGTGGATCACACACAATCATAATCTCAAAGTTAAACCAATTGCCGAGATTTCGCAGGAACAATTAAACATAATTAAATGTCAAGATTAAAAGATAATAAGACTTAAACTTAGACAAGGATAAGAAAGATAAATCCTAATCTAAAAAGGATATGACTAAGATAATGCTTAAGTTGAATTAGGACTGTTGTTTTTCCAAATCTAAGGTGTAAATTAACTAACTAAAATCTAAGGGCTGGGATTAGAGAAAAATCCTAAACTAAGACTAAATCATAAAACCTACCTAAACCCTGATTTGGTCGTCCAAACCATTAAACTGAAATCTGGGTTGAGATCTGAAGCTAAGGAAGAAGAAGAAGCTGTTCAAACTTGAATTGGGTTGAAGAAGATGAAGGATTCGCGCGTCAAGCAAGGTAAGTAACTTCAATTTCGTTTACAAATTTGATTTGAACTAGGTGATATGCCATATTCAAAGTATATGGCATACCCCATCCAATTCAATTCAAGGAAAACATCGTTCTTCATAAAAACTTGAACTTTTTAACATAAATCTTTCCAAGCAAGGTAAGTTTTGATTTTTATTGATATGTTGATTAGGTTAGTTTCGGAACTAAATTTAAATATGAGTTCATGTAGAAGAAAATTGCTAATTATGTTTTAAAAATAGAAAAATTGTGCTAAAACCATGTTTCTGGGCAAACCGGTGACTTGCTGGTATGCCGGTTAGTCCGCCGGTTCACCCAGAGGGTGTCCAGCAGACCTACCGGTGTGACGGTAACCTGCCGAAACCCTACCAAAACCCCAGTTTGGTTTATGAACCCCTGCCTAGCCTGCAGGATGGCCAACTGGTGTGCCGATTAGCCTGCCGGTGATCATGTATGCCTAAGACTTTAAAAACATGCCCCTGCCTAGCCAGCCGGTGCGCCGGCCAGCCTGCCGGTTAGTTTTAGACCCTATAACTTATTATTTTAACCCCTGTCTAGGCTGCCGGAAGGCCAACCAATGTGCTGGTTAGCCCACCGGTTAGCCATGGACTTTGATGTAAAGTGTTGTTTGGACTTGCCAAGGCAACCGGTAAACCAGCGGGCATGCCGGCCAGCCTGCCAGTCAGCCCAGGTTGGGTTGTTTGGTATGATTGTGATTGTAATTGATTGATTGGATGGATTATGATGATTGGTAGATAAGTTTTGATGGTCATATATGATATTAATTAAAGATTGATTTACTTGGATTATTCATTGTGATTTATCATACACCATGCACTGTTCGATTTATTAGGATAATATGTTGATTTGAATCATGCCTTGAGCCTCATATATGATATTTAGACTTATTACACATCTGTACGCATGTTGTATGATTAGTTAATGTGCACAAACATCTCACATTGCACAGCATATCCAATCAGAGTTAACGACCATATTCTGGTCATATACTAGACCTACCATCAGACTTCACTATGATGAAGTTTCTGATTTAATCTGAGTGGATCATGACTTGGACATCATGATTAGGGGAGGAAGTCCCTGATGGACAAATATTATTGGTTGAGGGATTTGCTACCCCAATATACCCCAGTTTCTATCATCTCTATAGCGTATTATTATACGTAATGGATGCCAAGTGAAATTCTGTTGGCATTCGCCTTATGTAATGCTCACTGAGGTTAGTCCTAATTATGTGACAGCTTGGATTTTTGCATTGCCCTGACCACAAATAAGTGGGGGAATTATGCCCTCTTGGTCGAAACCCCTCAAAACTATGATGCGCACATGGAATATCTTACTGAGAGTGGCCTTGTATGGGGGGACGGATCGAGAAGACGTCTTGCTCAGTAACTGATTGGTCTAGTGTGCGACTTACATAATTCGAATTCTAAACAGCATGCATAATTGCACAGCATGATATTTTGCATGGATCACACTTAGTGATCAAATTGTCTTGTTGCATGAGCATGCATTCATACATTAATGATCTGAACATGCATATCATTATCTGCATTATTTACCATGATTAATTATTATTTTTATGTTATATGTTTGCATATTGGTATGGACCCTATTTCTTATTAAGGATGTTACTTAATTGACTTTACTTACTAGGCTAAGTGTAGCTGACGTCTTATGACAAACATTTCAGGTAATATAGATGAGGAATTTAATGATATTGGAGAGCAAGATGAATACCCTTTATGAGAACATGTTGGAACTAGTCAAAGCGTGGAGTGATTTTTTACGTGAAGGTTTGCTACCGGATTTACCATTTTATTTCATAGATTAGATATTATGTATAGGGTTAGGGATTTAAATTTTCTTGAAATAGGATATTATTATATTTTCTTTTCCGCTGCAAATTTAAATTAGATGTTTTGCATGTAATATATAGGATATACTTTACTTTATTTTCACTAAAGTATACTTTATGTAAGTTTATTAAATTTCTGTAATTTTGATTCGATATTGATTGTCACTCCCGATTCCGATTGGGGTAAGAGTCGCAGTTCAAACATAAGGGTTCTTACCCGAATTTCCTTAAGTTTGGGTCTTAACAAAGTTGGTATCAGAGCCTAAGTTTTCAAGTATTAAACCAAATTCCAAAGTTTTTTACTGCCGGTGTTTGAAAGTTTTCAAGGTGATGATCTTTTACAGTTTTCTGGGTGTTGTATGAACTAAATAATGTCTCTGGAAAATTATATGATGATAAACTTGGGTTTTGTTTCTTCTTTCTACAGGTATTAAGTGTGAATCTGATGGCTGGACGAAGAAGGGGTGGTAGTGTGGACACAAGTGTACCTCCAACGAGTGAAAATGATAACCAGAACCCGCAGCTGGCTGGAATCTTTCGAGCCATAGGACAGATGGCCGATATGATGCAGCAACAACAAGCTCAAGCTCAAGAGCAAGCCAAGGCACAAGTTGCAGTACAAGCACAAGCGGTATACCAATAACAGCAAACTGATTCTCAAAAGAATATCAAGAGCGTTGAAAAGTTTAAGAAGTTGGGACCGAATGTCTTCAAGGGCACGACTGATCCGATGGAGGCACAAGCTCAGATCGACTCGATGGAGCATATCTTTGATGTCATGGAAATAGAAGACATAGAGATGATACGATTTGCGGCCTTTATGCTTGAAGGCGAGGTGAGACGTTGGTGGAAATCTGCCTTGGAAATCACTTATGTTTACACATGAGAGGATTTCAAGGTAAGCTTTTATTTGGAGTGCTTCCCGAGGACTATGAGAAGAGAGAATGAGCTGGAATTTATGAAATTAGAACAAGGGAGCATGACCGTACCAAAATATGCGGCTAAGTTTACTGAGTTGTCACAATTCGCGCCTTATGCGGTTGATGACGAAGAGAAGAAAGCCTTCAGATTTGAAAGTGGACTGAAACCGAGTATTAAAAGTTGATTGATTGTGAGGGAATTCACTGAGTATCATAAGGTGGTAGACTGTGAAAGAAAGGTTGAGAAGGATATGAACGAATACTGGAAAGCACAAGATCAAAGGGCAAAGAACACCTTCAGACCTGGAAATTTCATAAGCAACCTGACTGATGCACAAAAGCGACAAAGAACACAAGGACCGACCAGCACTTCAGCACTTTAGATCCCGGTCATTAGATGCTTCAATTGTGGACGATTGGGACACCATATCAAGGATTATCGACTACCAAAGAACCCCCAACAGCAGCAGCAATTTGTGCCAAGATCACACTACCAACAGAACCCTAGACCGGTACAGCAGCAAGCTCAGCCGAAAGGAGCTAAAAACAGAGCCCCACAGCAGCAACCAACTTAGTCAGGCAAGATCTTTGCCTTAGATTCACAGCCGAATGAAGTTATGGAAGGTATGATCCATGTCTCTCATGTTGTAGCCAAGGTTCTTTTCGATACGGGAGCATCACACTCTTTCATAGCCCTTTCACTTGTAAATTGCCTTGATTTACCTTTGAAAGAGTTAAAGAAGAGTCTTGTTGTGACTACCCCGGTTGATGGAACAGCACACATAGAGAAGGTATATGAATCTTGTCTACTAACCGTGGGCGGGATCACTATACCATTCGACCTAATTGTGTTGGATATGGGTAACTTTGATGTAATATTGGGTATGGATTGGCTAATTGCGCATCATGTGCAAATAGACTGCCATTACCAAGTAATTCACTTTAAAACACCTAAGGGTTTACTTTTAAGGGTAGATGGATCCAAATCTGGAATGTCAAATCACTTGGCATGTTTGGATTTGTGGTCTATAGATGAGGTAAGAGATTGGGAACGAATCCCCATTGTGTGTCAATTTGGAAGCATATTCCAAGACATACTGGAATTGCCTCCCAAGAAAAAGGTAGAATTCTATATAAACCTGTCAGCCAGAGCGAACTCTATTGCATTGTCGACCTATCGTATAGCACCAACTGAATTGAAGGAGTCAAGAAGTCAGCTGGATGATCTACTTGCCTTAAAGTTCATTAGACCAAGCTCATCCCCGTAGGGAGCACCCGTACTGTTTGTGAAGAAGAAAGATGGATCCCTAAGACTGTGCATCAATTACCGAAAGTTGAACCAAGTAACGGTGAAGAATAGGTTTCCACTGCCACGCATCAAAGATTTGTTTGATCAACTAAAGGGAGCTAAGTACTTTTCAAAGATAGACCTCAAAACCGGGTACCATCAAATACTGATCAAGGAGGAGGACATTCCGAAAACAGCATTCCAGACTAGATATGGCCACTTTGAGCTCGTTGTCATGCTGTTAGGTTTGACTAACGCACCAGCAGTATTCATAGACATGATGCAACGGATTTTCAGACCCTACCTCGACAAGTTTGTGGTTGTGTTTGTGGACGATATCTTGGTTTACTCTCAAACCAAGGAG
>JAUPMG010060402.1:0-13548 GCA_031762675.1 Pachysandra terminalis | reverse complement strand
TCCTCATAATCCGAATTATGTAACTTCAACTCACTTAGCCCTCAACTTCTCATAATATCAGTTTAACCCCTAATTCAAAAATTATGTTACAAAAATACCCCCATAACATAAATAATGCACATACAATCACACAGATAGCTCGAATAATTTATTCATATATTATAACTAGGAAAATAAAATACTTTCAAAGGTTCAGGTCATTACAATACCAACTTCGAGCATCAAAGCCTTAAATTCTTATAGCTAGAGGGATCACCCTTTTGGATGAAACTCCAATAGCCTTCAAAGTGTTTATTGGGATGATGTTTAGGGAGGATCCATCATCTATCAAGGATCTCCGAATGTCTACTCCTTGTAAGATGGAAATCAGATATAAGGCTCTTCCATTGTTCTCATATGAGACCATCATGTCCTCTGGTCTGAAGGTTATTAAACCTTTTGATATAGTAGTGGCACATTCATCCTCTGCTTCTTGGGTTGAAAGCCTTTGAGCATACGCTCGAATGACTGTTTGCTCAGACTTTAAAAATCCAATCTCTTTCATGCTCTTCTCGAGCCTTTGATATTTCAGCAGACCTACCCCTGGAGGGTAGGTAATATCTCTAGTCACCTCAGCGATTATCACATTAACAACAACCCCCTTGCCCATATGATTGGGTAAAGGGTCGATATGCACCTTCTCTTGTTGCAACTCAACTTCTCTGAGTTTACACTACAAATATTGCCACGTTCAATGGCGGTCAATAACCGTCACTAAAGATAAGATTACCGCTACTAATTGTTTTAGTGGCGGTAACGATAACCGTCACTATAGCAACCGTAGCAGATTGTTTTAGTGGCAGTTGCAGTGGCGGTCATAAATATGTGTGACTATAGGTCACATCTTTAGTCGTGGTTCTAATCTGACCGTCACTAAAAGATCGCATCTTTACCCGCGGTTTTGACACGACCATCACTAAATGTGTTGACCTTTAGTCGCGGTTTTAACCTGATCGTCACTAAAAGATTTTAATTTACGAGGGAATAATCCCGCCAAAATTAATGTTGTATGAAACTATTAGTAGCGGTTGTAGACTGACCGTCACTAAAAGTCACATTTAGTCACGGTCATTGACCGCCACTAAAAGTGACTTATTTTATAAATAAAAAAATAAGAAATGCTTGGGTGGTTGTAGGCTTGGGGTTCCGACGAAGTGTCGCGGGTTTTGGGTTTTCAGATGAAGGTGAGTTGGAGTTTGGAGTGGTGGTGCACACTGCTCTGTTTTCCCAAACCCAGTAATCTTACCTTCACAGAAACCCCCAGATTACTCCTCTTCTCTTTCTTCTCCTTCTCTATTCTTCTTTGCTCAACCCCATTAGAGCTCTCCTCTTCTTTCAGAATCACATCTCGCAAGCATTACACAGAGTCTGCACAAACAAAAACAAAATCAGAACAAACCGTAGTCAATCAATCACCGAATCACTCAGAAGCCAACGGATCGTTTAGATGATTAACCTTTGGACTAGCCAGACCACCTCTCCATAAAGGGGTTTTCGTCGTCCGGCAATCAGAACAGCTCTTCTTAAGCTCATTAGTATGACTTTCTTTTGAAGAAGCCCCATCTAGGTATTTTCCATTCATCTCTTCAGACAATGATGATGATCTAGCCTGTATCAATCAAGATCAAATATCAATGATAAGAGTTTGAAGAATGAATCAAAGAAAAACCCATCAAAAGAAGCTCATGATCGCTTACCTTCTTGCTTAGATCCATCGTTCTATCACCTCCTTTTCTTTTGAGGATCCAACCAAAACCCCAGAAAGTTGTTGACGAGCTTTTTAAGCTATCGACTCTGAACGATCATAATCATCTCTTGAGAATAGCAGAACTATAGAGGTTATGCCAATACAAATAGGGTAAAGTGATATTCAGAGAGAGAATATCGAACAGAATTCTGGTGAAAGAAAAACTAACATGGAAAGACGAAGGTGTTTAGAGTTTTGAGGACGGAGAGGCGAGGAAGGAGGGATGCTGCACAGGGCTGGAGTTTGGATTATGTTAGTGACCATCGGGTTAGAACCTTGCTTCTTTTTTCTTTTTTTTTTTAATTTAGAATTTTTTAGCTGCGGGCTTATCAAAACCGCGACTAAATGGAACTTTTAGTGACCGTCGGGTTAGAACCGCCACTACTAGTTTCATACTGAATTAATTTTGGTGTCATTATTCTCTCAAATTAAAATCTTTTAGTGACGGTCAGATTAGAACCGCGACTAAATGTGACTTTTAGTGACGGTCTGGCTATAACCGCTACTAATATTTTCATACCGCATTAGTTTTGGCGGGATTATTCCCTCCCAAATTAAAATTGTGTAGTGACGGTCGGGTTAGAACCGCGACTAAATGTGACTTTTAGTGACGGTCAGACTATAACCGCTACTAATAGTTTATCTTTTAGTGACAGTCGGGTTAGCACTGCGACTAAATGTCACTTTTAGGGACAGACAGGCTATAACCGCATTAATTTTGACGGGATTATTCCCTCTCAAATAAAATATTTTAGTGACAGTCAGGCTATAACCGTGAATAAATGTCAACACCTTTAGTGACGGTCAGGACACAACCGCAACTAAGGGGATTATTTAGTGGCGGACATACCCGACCGCGACTAAAACCCACTTTTAGAGGAACAAATTAATGACCGCTGGTAGTAAACAGTCGATAATAACCTACGTTTTTGTAGTGTTACTTGAAGATAATACAACCTTCTTAAAGTATAGTAGTTGAATGTGCTATGTCCCATGTATAGATGATATTATAAAATTTTGGATTAGTCTGATCTTTTGCCGAAGGTGCTCTCTTTGGGGAAGGAGTTTTGATACGATCATCCTTCACCCAATTATCAAATAGGATGTTGAATTGAGCCGGTGTACAGTCCAGCTCAGGGGGAGGATCTCGAGTATCTTTGTCCTTCCTTGTTTTCTTCGAAGGGCTATCCTCAATAAGGATAGTTTCACTTTTTTTTTCTCTCACTCTTCTTGATAGGTATCGACATTGATACGCTCATCTTTCAAGCTACATCATACAATCTAGTAAAACTTTCTATCCCAAAAATTTCTAAATGAATTATGTATTCAGGGGGAATACCATTGATACAATATTCAACAAACTTCTCTTCAGCAAATGTTTCAGTACAGGTCATTACTAAATCTCGAAATCTACGCACATAATTCACAAGTCCTTTAGAAGGGCCTTGATGCTCTCCGCTAAGATCAACCACATTGTACACTTCTTCAGTAATGAAGAACTTCTTGTGGAACAAGGCATCCTTTTCTTCCCAAGTTTCCACAGAACCTAATTCAAGATTGTTATATCATGTATAAACTTTTTCTGGCAGGGATTTTGAAAATTCTCTCAGCCTGAGATCATGGTTCGAAGCATGTGTTCTCATGGCTTTTATAAATCTGCTGATATACTCCTTTACGTTCCTTGTCTGGCCTGTGAGCGTAGGGAAGATAGGACTTGTGTTGTCATTCATATGAGGTTTTCTTAACAAAGAAAGAGGATATGATGGATGGTAATCATTATTGGTCCAATCAGGATCTCGAGATTGTGACCTCTTTAGAATTGTTTCTAGCTCCTCAATGGTAGCAAAATGAGGAGTAGAAGATGGTAATGATGGTATTCTAGTCGGTTGGGCAACTGCTGATGACAAAATTGCTTGGGAGGCAAAGCGGCAGAGACAGATTAGAAAGCAGGCTTGATTGGCTCCTCTCTCTGGGTGTAACAATAACATTTGATGGTGGAGGTATACAACCTTGGGGAGCTGCTTGAGCGGAAACTACAGCCTGGTGGGCTAGTATGGCCATCAATTCTTGTTGCATGATTACCATTTTCTTCAGCAGGCATTCTCAGAATAAGGTTGTGCATTTGAAGATGCAGGTAATGATGATGATGGAACAGTAGAGATAGTTGATGTATCAATTGTAGGAGCAATATTCACCGGATCCACAGGAGGATCCTGAATTCCAGTAGTATTGATAACAGAAAGTTCTGAGGGCCATTTGAACAATGTTTGGATTGATCTAAGTATGGAAGCAAGAAATGAAACAAACAAGTTCCCAAGTGAAGTCGCCAAAAATGGTGATGCATAAAATGGTTAATGACCAAATTAACAATCAAATGTTAATTGACCCCAAAATGATTTGAGCAATAGAAGATTTGAATACTTGTTTGCACTGGCCCAAATCAAAGATTGACCATTCCAATGCAAGGTTTCCTTTTGGGAGATGAAAACAAAAGAAGAACAAACAAATATCAGTTAGGAACAAACAGAAAAAACACCACAGAACTTAGAAAAAGGATTCTTGACATAGTAGATGCTTAATTAAAAGCATTGGATTGAAATAAGATGCACTGTGAGCACCGTGGCTTCAAACGAGCATAAATTTCGGCTCTGTTGTTGAAATTGGGCTTATTATACCATTTCAGAAAGGCCTCGACGAGAGCTAGAAGAATCACAGTTATGCTGTATGATGAGATATATGTCGGCCGTTTAAAGTCGTTTAGACTCTCAAAACGGCCTCCAAAGTCCTTTACTATATTTTAGTAACTTTTACTTTCCTATTTCTTTTAGGCTAGTTTTTAGCAACTTCCTTTCTTTTAGGATTGCTTTTCTTTTAGCAATTTCCTATTGCTTTTCTACTTCTTTTAGGATTACTTTTTTTTTTTAGCAGTTTTCTATTTCTTTAGGATTGTTTTTTTGTTTTCTTATAAATTAGGAAGTGATTGTAGAGAATTCAGAATTGGATATTTTATGAAGTTGAATTGAGAAGTTTTTCTCTTTTTATTCCTATTGTTCTAAGGTTTTGCCTAAGATCCTAGTAACTTTAGAAGGTTGTGTGCCTCTGAGCCGGATTCATCAACCCTGCTCTTCTTCGCCCTACATCAATTCTCCAGAGAAAGTTCTGTAAATTTTCAGAGAATGTCTAATGCCAAGGAATCTCATTACTCTTTTAGTGCATCGTATCTTTTTTATAGTCTCAGACCCATTACTTAACCGTTTGCAGCGTTTCATTAAACGTTTCATTGAACATGTGTTTTGATTTGAGTATTCAAAACACTTGATTAAAGATATGCAACGTTTCAATAAATATGTTCAAAACGTTTGGATCATTAATGAATATAACGTTATAAAGTTTATGATAAGTTATCCTTTCTGTGTTGATTTAAGTCCTTGGATGCTATAAAATCTTCGAAGATCTTAATGAGACTTGTCTCTCTGGTTCTCTATTCTTGAAAGTATATATTTTATTTTCTCCTATATTTTAAATAAGTAACCTCAAATTTACTAATTTCGAAAAATAATTAGATGTCAAAGAATATTCTCTTGAATAAATATAATTCGAAATATTATAATTTTGAGATATCATAATGTCCGTTCAAATCACTATCTCGAAAGTTTCTTTCGAGTTGGTAATATGGTTATTAATTGCCTCAGGAGTTAGGTACAATTAAAAATTCTTTAGGGGGCGATACAGGCGGTCCGGTTCGACCGCCTCTACTAATACATTACTCTCAAGCACCTATTTTCATCAGATTCAAACGCAAACAAACACTGTACTCTTACTCTAGGAAACTTCTCTCTCTCTTTTAGCTGACGGAACCCTAGTTCTACCCTAATTGAGATCAATGGAAGCACCAGAGTTCTTCTACGGCAAATACTATCAAGTGGAAATCCACAGTTCAAGCCGGAGAAGCATCATTCCGGTCCTAAACCAGTAGAACATTTCATTGTTGAAGATCTCCTTGACAGCTTGACTTCTTTAACGATGACGCTGTTTTCGGTGACAAACCTTCGATTCTCTCTCTCTCTCTCTCTCTCTCTGAGCAACTTCTCCAAGGTCGCCGGCATCGACGTAGTAGCTTCTCTCCACGGTCGCCGACATCGAGGTAGCAGCTTCTCCAAGGTGCAAAAACAGAGGAAGCTCTGAGCTTGAGAAGCTCTCGAAAAACACTAATGGATGTCAAATTTCATTCATCGGATGATTGAATGCGACCTCCAGGTACGATTCTGATCGTCTCTCTTTCAAATTTCTCGCTCATTTCTCCTATTTGTATTACTTGTCGTTCTTAGTTCTTGTTAGAGAAGATCTTCTATTGACTATCTCAGATTCTTATTTGGTTGATGGATTGTTTCTCATGAATCTTTTGCTGTTGAATCTGAAGAAATTAAGGTTTTGGATATGTAGAACTTGGACATTGGATTTGTAGAAGATCGAGGTAGTGCTTCTAGGGTTTCTCGTTTTTGCGTTCTATGTTCTGTATTGCTGTAGATATTTCACCTATTCTTGTTTTGGAGATAGATTGTGTGGCTTAGGGCATTTTTGCTTCTTGCTAATGTTTTGAAATAGGAAAAATACATAGTTATAGAAGAGAGATGAATATGAGACTGAGAGATTACATTTCTGCAAGATTAAAATTGTAGTTTTTCTGGAACTATGAACGACATTACTGCATTACAAACTTGAATCGTAGAGTTGTTTATAAATTCTCTGTAGTAGTGAGAAAATTTAGTGGATGGATTTGGATTTAAATGGTTTAGTGGAAGTTAAAGTACTTGAATGTGAGTGTTAATTTTACCTCTATTTCTGTTTCTTCTTAAGCATTTCTTTTCTGTCAATCATTTTTTGTTTTATTTTTTTTCAGTTGTTTGATCATTGTCCTTTTTTTGGTTCTAAGTTACTGTAATTTTGAATATTATTCAGATACTCAAGCAAAATAATTGTTATGATCGGGAAATAGAAAGATCAGAAGTGATGTGAAAGTAGGGTTTTTTTTCTTCAACATATTCATTTTTCTTTAATGATTCTTTGGGAATTGGGATTTTGATTCTATGCTAGTTTGCAATTTATGGTTTAGAATTTCACTTCTTTTTAAGTTTTAACTGGGTGGATGGTTTTGCAGTAACAGATAGAACCTGGGCTTAAGAAAAAGTAGTAAATGCAAGTTAAGGACATCCCCATTAGTAAAAAGCAGGTTTATTTGTTTATTTTCCTCTCCTTTGTGTGTCCTCTTGGGTACTCATGCACTAGAGTTATGAGTAAAGTTAGCTGATTCAGCTTTTATTTTCAATATAAATGAAGATGATTTGGGTTTCTGTTCATTTGTGGTCGGTACGTAATAGGAAGTAGGGCCAGAATAATAGGGGTTATCTTGGAAAGGAATCAAAAGAACGGCTCAACAAATGAAGTTGTTTGTACTGTTCAGATTCTCTATGTCTATAATGCTGGGTTTGGCGTTATTTCAGCCGAGCTAGATGTTGGAACATGTGATCTACGAAGGAGAGCAACTCAAGCTCAAGCCCGATAACTGTTCTGGTAAAATGCAGGATCTTTTTGTTTTCTTTGGGTTTACCCTGAATGTCATAGATAAGCAGCTATCTGTAATTAAATCGTTAATTCTTCTTTTTCTCGATTTCTCATTTGATTATTAATTTGTATTAGTTCTTTTCTTTTCAATTGTTTGTGATTAATCAACCCCCATTGCAATTTCAGGGGCCAAATTTGCTTCAGAAAGCAAGTATTTGTTTGGATAAACAACACTTCAGATTAAGCTTGTGGAGGGTGATTCTGCCGGTACAGTAACTGCCTTCTATGTAAGTAAAATTTCTTTCCTTCTTCCCAAATCTTCTTTGGTATGAAAGCTCTGACTATTAACAGCTATAATCTTCTTTGATAAGATTGCATTTGTTTAGGACAATGTTTTCTTGTCATGTGCAAGTATGAAAATATTTATACACACACACATACAACCACACTTACATTAACTTAAAAGAATTGAAAGCATAGAGCAATGGCTGAAGACATCTTTAATGATTTAAGACTTTCTTCTATTCTTCTAACCATAGTGTTTGAACTTGGTTTCGGATCGGGGATCGTCCCTGTCCGAGACCGAGTTGGATTGCCGATCCAACTTTGGATCGGACGATCCGGGACCATCCAGAAAAAAAAAAAAAAATTAAAAGTAAAAGGGGTTAAATTAAGCATTTAATGAAAATTCAAAAGCTTCATTGGTAGTAGAAGAAAACATTTGAAAAATTATGAATCAATATAATAAAACAAGCTCCATTAAGAATAATCCATTAAGCATTCGGATACAAAGAATTATCCGGAGTAAGAATAATCCAATGAAGCTTTTGAATCGTCTTCTCAGCAAAACAAGAAGAGAAAAGGAAGAAAATCATGAGAAATTGCAGAGAAAAGCCCCATTCATTCTCTACAAATCCGGCAAATACCTAATCTCAATCTAAACCTACCAAACCTAGATCAAAACCCTCTAAAAACCCCCAACATCCAGTTTGTCTGAACCCCAAAATCCACCCCATTCTTCCCTTCGTTCACCCTAATACCCAATCTCGATTGTTTTTTTCTTCTGTTCGTTCGTTCTCAACACCATCCAAGAAGGGCTCGGCAAAAAAAGAAGAAGAAGAAGAGGGCTCGCCCTCTCCATGGCGACGCCGTCTCAGACTCGCAGCAACTCGCCTCTCTCATAAAACAGAAAAGAAGAAGAAGTCCGTCTCTCTCTCTCTCTCTCTCTTCTTCTCTCCCAATCTCTCCCTCTCCATCCATGGCGATTTCTCTGATTTTTTTTTTCGTTTTTAATGACCGGTCTCTTTCTCCAGAAGCTTCTTCTGTTTTTTACTTTTAAACAAATTTGAACCAGCCGATCCAATATGGATCGCCCGATCTGACTCGGAATCGCCGAGTCAGATCGTCCGGATCGGGCGATCTGGACTGATTTTGGACTGAGTCAGTAAGTTCTTTCATATTTTAAGGATCGGTTTGGGATCGTGGCTCGTCCCAAGCCGATCCTTTACACTATGCTTCTAACCCCTTTTTCCTATAATCGTATTGTGTATGCTTCATAAACGGCCAAATTTTACAAGAAGTGGAACTTACTAGTTAACATATGATTATTAGTACAACTTATAAATGATAGATGCATACATGGGTTACAAAGGAAATGCAGTCCATTACCACATTCCATCCATGATATCAACAATCCTTCAAAAATTGGCAAGGATCAACCAGATGGACATCTTCTTTGTAAGAAGATCTTGATGCATATTCTATTAGCTCTGACCATCTTTCGTAATGGTATTCATTCTGAAAAATTGCAACTGATAAGTGGATAAGCATTTTCTTTGTACATTGCTAAGTTGATGTTTCATTTGGTTGGTTAAAACAAGTTCATCTTCAGGACTATTGTTGAGGATTCCTTACTTTCATGAATACAATGAAACAATTATAATGTTTTATAAGAGAAATTATATCTTTCTGATTTATGCATTATGTGGAAGGGAGACCTTCCAGCTGAAATCAATTTATTCTCTTGCAGGTTGATGTGCCATTAGAAGTCGTGCATTTGATGAATGGATATTGGGACAATGTGGTAAGCTCAATACTTTATATGCAGCTTCATGTGATTCATTCTATGATTACTTGTAACTTTCTTTATACAATCTTATCTTTCTGGCATAAACTTTTACTTTATCCTATCGCACAGAGCATCCCATTGTTTTTTATTAACTCGTACTATATTTTATTGTGTGTTCTTGCTGCAGAGATGTAAAGACTCAGTGGAAATGCTTCAAGCTGCTAAAGCCTTAAGCTGATTGATACGATAGCTGAAGTACAAAGATGTAAGCATCCAGCATTTCTTAAATCCCTAGTATCATCTTCCGTTAACACTTTAGTTTGAAACATAAGCATCTGGCATTTCTCAAATAGGGTTACGGGTTGAAGAAGATGGCCACGGAGAAGCTGTATACGATGGGAGCGATATGATAATGTTGCAAAACAGGGGCTGTGATGTTTGGAGGAATGGAGGCTGGTGCTGCGGCTGTAGAGCGAAACAAAGAGAAGGAAATGGGGATTGAGGGTGTTTGGAATTGAGGTTGAGGAGATGGGATGAAGGAAGGGAAGAGGTGAAGAAGAGAAGAAAAACAGAGCACCGTAATGCTCTGTACATACACACACACACACAGTCGCTGGATTTGAGGTGCTGCTGGAAATGGAGGGGGTTCCAGAGTTGAACGGTTGGAGTTGTTATGACGACAATGCTGTTGGGTTGGTTTGGGGGAGAGTTGCAGGTGCCGCTGCTGTAGCAGCAGCAGCAATGGAGGTTGTGGTTCAGCTACGATAGGTGCTGTGGATCCGAGAAGAAGAAGAAGAAGAAGGAGGGGAAGAAAGGAACGAGTTTACTGGATGTGTGCTGCTCGGAGGAGCTCGTCGGACTGGGAGGTACTGCTGCCAGATATTGGGGTTTGGCCGGAAGTTGCAGCGCCGCCAGAGCGTGGTTTGATTGGATGCTGGAGGCCGCTGCCACCGCCATCGGATGTAGGATAATTCATCTAGCGTTTCTGCTACAAACAGCCGTCCACCAAACCCTTAATTTGATTACTCTGAATTCAAAGTCCAAGTAGTGTGTTTTATGATGTGTGTGCGCATGTAGTATTTTATAATATAGATTCGTTTTTGAATTCGATTTGAAGAAAAAAACAAAGGACAACCTTTACCGGCGGTCGTTGAGTGTACATAACATAACTATATCAGGCGCACCGGAAAAGCAGCCGGAAATTGAATTTTCAAATCTACTAATTTCGGCGATCTTAGAGGCCGCCTGTTACATCTTTACAGGCGGTTTATAAGGTTTTATAGGCTGTTTGTGACCGGAAGTAAAGGCTGTATTTTTTTAGTGTTAATACCTAAAATACCAATTTCAAAATGCAACTTCAAAATAATATCATGCTGATTATCTCATTGTATGGTATATTACTTGTGATGACGAATTGATCCTCACGAAGTGGCTAACTTGAAATTACTTCTTATGAAGTAATTATTATTGATCACTTTGACGATTTTCCTTCAAAAGAATACATGGAATCCCTTAGAATGTTGGTATGAAGTCTGTCTTAAGTAAAGCTTCAAAATGTTGATTTGAGATCTATCTCGACTAAGGTTTCAATATATATATATTAATTTATAAATCAAATTGACTTCCCTTGTCGAAATGTATCACTTTGAAAGATACACTTGTACAAAAGTGAGATTTCTAAGTAATACTTGAAATTTCAAAAGTACATTCTTTCTTCAAATATTTTAAATGCCTAATCGATCTCGCCAGATGTCAAATTATTATTCGACTAAATCAATTTTCAAATTCGCTTATCAACAATACAATAGTTATATCATGACTTGGGATCAAACCGGTCCTGGCAGAATCGATTCGATCCTTGAAAGCATGTTTCTGATGGCCAAGGTATGAAGGTACTTGTTGTCACTATATCAAACCCAAGGGGATCTGAATATAATATACCCTTTAATATAACAGCTTTTAAAAGTTAAAAATTCCAGAATTTCTAAAGTCATTCAAAAATAATAAACCTGAGACAAACATCAGCGTCAAGTGCACTCAATTTCTAGGGGTGATGATGGCTTCTGCTTCTTGTTTCCCTTATAAGATCCATAGAAGTAAGAGGTGAAGCCCCATACACAAAGAGCTAAGGACATGCCTTTCTCTCCTGTGAACTTCTCATGAAACAAAATTGCTCCTAATAACTCTGTCAGGGGGAGCAAAGCTGCACCCAAGACTCCTACAAAGATAGATGAAGTGCAGAATAGAAGTCCGTATGTACCCAACAGTGCCATCTGCCAAATTAGCGAAGTTGAAGCTAGTAAAATATAGTACTTGGTCGCACCTAGCCTGAACTCACTTGCTTCTCTTGGAATTTCCTGTGCAATCACAAACAAAATCCAATTTTACTCATCTTGATTGTTGAGACTTTGAGAGAGGATAGTCTGAAGGTAAACACGAAAAACAGCAAAGAATCAAAACAATATTAGAGAAAACACAACATGATTATGTGGTTTTTGCATTAAGTCTACGTTCACAAGAGAACAATTCACTCTCTTAGAAAATTAGGATTATAGGAAAAAACACTGAAAAATGTTCGAGCATATCTTCTAAAACCAAATAATTGGAGTATCAATTAGAGCATGTACCATTATATGCCACGCATCTCGTTGACCATCTCGTGGCGTACATCAACTGGAACATGTGCCGGTCAATTAGATGCATGGCACACATGCATACGTTCCAGTTCATGTTCTAGCTATTTTGCTCTAGATAATATGCTCTCCAAAAAGAACCCACTCCTCCTCACATATAGGAATATATATAACCCGATATAAAAAACTAAAAATTAAAAATATACTATCCTTTGCTTTTTTCACCCTAAATCAATCCTAGAGCCTCTATTTTATTTTTTGAAAGCAAATCGTCTGCAATATTTGATACAGTGTTTCCTACAGTAGCAACTGGATTGTACCACGTTGCACTGCATATGCAACATTAAAATGGGTGACCGGACAATTTGTAAAACCCTAGGAGACGGATTGGGATTTTTCATTATGAAGATTCCTGTTAGCTCTTATGTGCACATGAGCATAACACGTGTCCCGAGGAGCCTACCATACAAACTGGTGATCTGCCTTTCTAAAAACCTATGAATATGGTGAACCCTGGGGGCGGGCAACAGGTTTGGCAGGTCACCAGTTACTGTGGTGGGGCCCCTCAAGACACGTGTTATGCTTCTGTGCACATAGCATTCGCATAACAGAGATCTTCATAACAAAAGATCCCCATTCCTAGGAGACATTTCAACCTCAAACCGGCTTCCACCTTAACCTGAATAACCGGTTACTGGTATTAGTCTTTTACACATGGCGTGACATGGTTAATATCACACCAAAATCGCAGCGAAATATCGCAGACGATCTTCTCTCACATTTTTGGGGCGTGTAGAACAAATCCGGTGATCAAACACCCATAACCAAAATACAAGATATCTATTAAAAAAAAAAGTTACCACAAAGCTACCTCCATTTCTTACCAGAAAATCTCTGTTTATGAGCATTGCAAGAGTACAAAAGACTGCAGAAAAGAAGTTAACCCACAGAAGAAACTGCAACATCCCTGAATAAGTGATGGCCTCATTAGTCTTGGTGCAGACAAATTCACTGCAAGTTAACGTAAACCCGAACAATCCCGCTGCAGCCAGTGTCATAAAAAACCCGAACGAGTACTCCGCACTAGTGACACTCGGTGGTCTATCTGCACTCTTCATTAACCCTAACATGATAGATCCCATTGTCATCAACACAATAGCATTAATCTTGTAAGCCGTGAACTTCTCTCTAACAATGAAAAAAGCAAAGAAAGCAGTGAAAGCCAATTGAGTAGACGAGAGTAGCTGCGAGGTTGATAGAGGAAGGTAAGACAAGCCATAGGAGTAAATGAAGCTGTTTAGTCCTGAAATGAGACCTATTGCAACACTGTACATCAAGAGCTTGGGAGAAGAAGCCAAAAATTTGACACCGGAGCTACGCTTGCGCAAGTATGAGACTGTGATGGGGACTAGTAATATAGGAAAGCCGGCGACTTGTAACCAGCTAACCGTCCAGTTCCGATTACCACCATTTAAGTAGTAAAATCTAAGGAGCAATGG
>JAUPMG010060401.1:0-27466 GCA_031762675.1 Pachysandra terminalis | reverse complement strand
ACATGGCACCTTTTTATTGGTGACATATTTATTGTATGTTTTAGACCATTTTAAGTCTGAAAAACACTATTCATTGAGGTCTGGAAACACAGTTCACTATTTCGAGAATGCATTTCGAGAATCTACTTCGAGAATGCAATTTGAGAAATCCATTTCGAGAATGCAATTCGAGAAATCTACTTCGAAAATGCACTTCGAGAATGCATTTCAAGAATGCAATTCGAGAAATCTACTTCGAAAATGCATTTCGAGAATTTAGTTCGAGAATTCAATTCGAGAAATCCACTTCGAGAATGCATTTCGAGAATCCATTCGAGAATCCATTCGAGAATGCATTTCAAGAATCCACCCGAGAATTCAAGGATTTTACCGACAATACTCAAGCAATACACGAGGTTTCCGGATAACCTCCAACCACCACAAGGTTTCACGACAACCTTAAGCCATTACAGTTTTTAACCTAAATTAAAAACAATAAAAGGACTACTTCGTATAGATATACCAATTTGAAGTTTGTCTGATGATGTGAGTGTGAATGCCCGTTTTCTCGCTCCTCTCGGCTTGGATGTCATTGATGCATGCTCGATGGAGACAAGGGCATTACAACCCTAGATGTGTGTGTGTGTGTGTGTGTGATGATCTAATCTATGCAATATATAAGGGGAGGGACTTGGATCTCAATCCTTTTTCAATTCAATTGGCATACGATGCCATAGCCACTCAACATGGGAAGAAAATGAAGAGAGGGAATTATCTAGCCTAAGAATGAGCAAAAAGGTCTCTGGTCAGAACTAGGGCTCGGAAAGAATTCTCGTGCAGGTCTTGTGCAAAAATAACCTCCAACGCTAGTTATAGAGTTGGCGATTTACGCGTCCGCCAGTCGACCGACCAATGGTCTGGTCAATGAGTGGCCTCCCACCGACTTAAAATTCAAAAGAGCACACTCCTTTGGGTCGGTCAGGAAAGGCCAACGGTTGACCCTTTGGTCCGCCAGTCGATCGGGCATCTTTGTCAATTGTCTAGCATACTGAAGTTCCTTCGATAGCCTGGGACGAAAGTGCCCAGAACTGGTCTGTGGACCTTCGGCAAACGGAGGGGTCTGCTGAAGGTACGCAACCCACCAGAATTTGAGGGCTTTCTACTTCTAATTCAACTCGAAACTTAACCACACGAAACCAGACTTTAGCAAAAGGATTTCCACCTCTAAATCATCAAAACCAATCGATTAAATCAACTTAAAACACCTAATTTGGATTGACAGAAACACATGCGTCAATTATACAACTTTTAGAGTCATATAGTTCACACGATCATCTAATCATGGATTTCATTCAGTAATTGCATACTTAAATACATATTCACCCATTCAATTGAAGCTCTAATGTTATTAATCACAATACTTGAATCTAACATTGTATATATGATGATTTATGGGTTTTAACCCCAAATACCGATGTTTTGAAGGTGTACTCACATATATATATATATGTTGATTTCTGCATTACGTTTGATGTAGATCTCTATTTTCTTCTTCTCCCCATGATCTCTACGGGTTCCCTTCTTCTTTAGGTTTTAAAAAGTGTTCATATATATCTTTACTAACTTAATTAGGGTTAGGGTTAAGGTTGGGCTTAGTTAGCCAAGACACACAAGCACTTAAGGTTGGGTTGGGTTGCACCTAACCTAACTTAGGTCTCGTACTAAATTCTCATAGAGTGTGTGATCGAAGGACCCTTATTTGGTTCCCTATCCAATCACAACACTCCTATAGGTTCTCTTAAGCTTCCTATTGGTTTACACTTATAAAATTTGTTTTAAGTGAGAAGACACATCCAAACTAGGTTTTAATCATACAACTTAGGTTTTAATTTAGTCTCTTCATTATCTTTATTGAGATTGGTCAATTTACCACAACCCCAATAAGTCAAAATAAATTACCAAACTACCCTTATATACAAAATGAATTTTCAGGATCTTACACTATCGAATTTGGCGATGTAACGGCCATCGACCATCTCCTTCAGGCTTAGCTTGTCAAGTTCCCTTATCCCCGCTTCGTCCTTCTTGACCTCTTCACAAAGGCCAAGAGGGCGAACAATCGGTGGCAATGCAACCGATGGACCACCAATTAGATACTCTACTCGAGTGAGACACATCAAAATGCTCCTTAGGTACTTCATAAGGTAAATACGCGTCTTCAATCGGCCTAAGCTCAATGGCCGACTCCTTTGGATCTTCAAAAGCAAAGGGAAGTACAGGGTTGGCCGTTGGCTGATCCACGGCCATCTCAACAACTTCTTCAGTTACTTTGATCGGGTGTTTGGCCAGATGTCCAAGAATGGTGTCTGAAGAAGGAGGTGGACTCAATGGTCGCTCCTTCCCTTGTCTTCTTCTTCCTTCTCCTTCTCTTCTTCTCTCTCTTTTCTTTCTTTTATTCTTTCTACTCCTTTACAGGAGCCTTCTTAATATATTTAGAGGTCTTCACGACTTCCTTTTCATTGCCTTGGCTTTCCTTCGAGCAATTGTAGCCTCCTCTTCTATTTTATTTTCATCCATAGGTGTCATCTCCTATGGCATTGTCTCTTGGGCCACTTTGTCGCAATCGGTCAAGGCAACCTTAGCAGTCTTTGCAAATTCTTCTATCATCTTCCTCTTAGTAGCCTCTTCTTCAATGTCCTACTCCAAGGAAAGGTTGATCGATGGGGGAGTCATGGGAGACTTTCGCTGGAAACGGTCGCTTGCCCTTGTTTTTACCCTTATGGTGGACTAGGGTGCAGAGGGTCAGGCAAAAGGAGCATTCTTAAGTTTCTCTTCGGTCGGTGAGAGGATAGTAGCAATTGCCAGAGTAGGTAAAACAATAGTTGTAGAGACAAAGAAAGGAAGAATTTAGGGCAAACATACAAGGAATATAATTCTAACAGAAGAAGAATGTATTAAAAGGAAAATGAAGTATATCAGCTTGAGCGATGCCAGCCAAGGGAGAAGTCACGACCCACAGGTTATACTCGGCCAAAGGGGCCGAGAATCCAAGACGACCAAGCATCCCCGAGGCTACAATGACAGTGGATGTGGCCGAAGGAATGACTAAATCGGCCATGGCCAACTTGTTTGTTGGCCAAACAGGTACAAAATCCTTAAGAGCTAAGAAGAAAACTTTCATGTCTTCTTCAAATCTCCCACTAAATGCACGACCATGCATCCAATCATACATGCACTGAGTGTGTTGCAAGGTAAGCCTCCTCTCATAGGCCGATGCAAGCTTACGCTTTAAAACATCAATTGGAATAGCGGTATTCCACTTCATCGCATAAAATGACCCGAACTTTCTAATTGAATTAGCTTGTGTAGGTTTTCTTGGAGGAACAATGCCTTCATGGTTTCTCTTCCTTGATGAACGACCAACAAACTAGTGCACATCTACCTTAGTCTAACTCTTGGAAGTAGCAATAACAGGAACAATGGTCGTTGAGGCAGCCGCTATACAGGTACCTTGGATGCAGACTTCGATGGAGACTCCAAAGGCTATAATCGACTGATGATGGCCGATGCTAGCACCACAATGAACTTGGCCATGTAAATGGCCCATCACCTTTTGAATGTCGGCAGGAAACTCAGTTGGCTAGGCATAGGAGGCATCTTAAGATCCTTCTCTCCACTGAAAGAATGGTTGACGCTTTCCAAGATGTCAATCGAATGGATCATCGACCATTGATATGGTGGGTGTGAAAGGCGAAGAAGGCTGATAATGGGACCCCTTGCGTCATGCCAAATTTCCTGGCCAACATGGCCGGCTGATACACTTCTAGACCGTACTTCTGATTGTGGACTGGGCCTTTGATCGAATCCACATACTGGAAGTTTTCCTGAGGAGGTAGGAAGCCCGTAGCTCATTGCGTCGACAGACCGCTTAATAACCATCAATATAGGTCGGAAAGACACCATTGGGCAATCAATCCTGCAGCTCGGCCATAACTCCATAGGAGAAGAAGCATTCATTTGTCTGACTAATGGTCAGTGCCAAGAAGAACTCGAGGAACTCACCAAATCCCTTGTGAAAAACAGTGGTATTGAACCACCTACTACCAAGGAATCTCAGGCCTAAAAAGGGCACATCATTGAAATGGAAAAGTTGGCTAGGAAATACTCGTATAGCCATAACTGGAGGATCCACAAGGGACCCCCACCACTCCTAGGTCCTTCACAACTAGGTCATGAAGACTCTGGTACAAGTGAGAAATGATGTAAGGAGAAAGCGCTAGCTTTTGGCCATCGACGAAGGCAATAGTGAGTCTTACATACTCCTTGGTTATTTGACCGGAGGAGATGCAAAAGATGCTTTGGCATAGAAGCATAAGAATGAAGGAGCAATGCTCCTGGAAAAGGACCTCTGGTGCTCATTTCCTTACCAACAAAAACGTCATAGGAGATATGGGCCTTCTTGCTTGAATAACGATCGAGATCGGTCGAGGGGAGAGCACTCACTGATTCTCCAACTGATGAGAGATTGGTCAGCATAGAAATGTCAAGAATAGTCCGGCTCATTGGACCGCAGGGGAGATGAAAAATGTTGGTCTACCTACTCCAGAATAGGCCACCACAGTCGGGAGCGGTTGGTTCATCGACAGCTCGATGGTGGAGTACTTAATGGCCTCATACAAACCATTTTTCTTCTAGGTGCTAGCAAAATAAGGATCCAATCACTGGATCCATTGATTCCTAGTGGGTAATGTGTCCTGTCATGATCTGGTTGATCAACGTTTGAACTAACTTCCCTAATAAAGAGTAAGGCTCTCAATCATGTATTCCTCACCGTAATGACAACGAAAGTAGGGGGAAAAAACTTCGAACATAGATTCAGGTGCATCTGGTAAGAAACAAGGTCCAAGGAATAGATCAGGTTCACGCCTAACAATTGTGTTCGAGGAGTAGGTAGTGGTGTACTATTCCATAAAAATGGACCGTGGATACAACCCAACGGAGACAGGGATGATCAAAGAGGAAGAAGAGGCAGCCATTGGTCTTTTCTAGACTCTAAGAGACGAAAACAGAGGAAATATAGAGAGAGCAGAGAGATTGAGCTTGAGCGAGTTCGAGTTCGAGTTCAGTCGGAAGTATCACAGAGATTGAGAGAGGTTTGTGATTGAAGAAGACTCGGTCGGTCATTTATAATGGCCAAGCCATGCTACATCAGCCAGTTGAGTCAGCGGACATAACAGCCAAATATGAGAATGACTCAACGACGATAACATTAATTGTCCCTGTGCCACTTGTGCGAAGCATGAAACACATTCAGATCAAGATTCTACGTGGCATAAGGGTAGGAGGGGGGCAATGTTTACACCAGAAATAAACAAGGCTCATCATTAGATAAGTCTTAATCGTAGATTAAAGGGCTTAATTGTTATGACTGATAAGTATTGTAGATGCAAATTTTAGTAAACCATACGAGTTTAAATCCAATATTTTTAAGGTAATTTGAATAAACAATCATCTTGGGCCCACAAAGGCCACGTAGGAGTCCATAGGGAGAGAAACCTAGCCATTCATAGAAACGTAAGTGACAAGACAGGAAGCAGTTACACTTAGTTTGTCGTTGTCTTCAAAAAATGGTTAAGAAGGTTGGGGCACTTGTCATTAGCCTATTGGAGAGGCCTTTCCTCAATTGTCATGTTTAGAACGCATGAAAGAAAGCAGTTATGTAACCATCTACGATCTCCATCGTGGCTGATGAAGACTCGATCACAACAACCACTATCATGACTGAGGATCTATAAATAAAGGAATAAGACTTCTGCTCAACCCCCCCTCCAACAACTTAACAACAAAAACAACAAAAAATGACTTCACAGTCACCCCCTGACATTTGCCTCCACCCGGATCGGACAATGCGAAACCTATATGTGGGAAGCCCCTCAATCCCTCAACCATTCCTCATCAAATCTCTTCTAGCGATAGTTCAGGCTATAACGGTGTCGGAGAAGCGAGTCGACCGTGCTTTGGAGCGAGAGCCATTTCGCACCCACCAATTCCTTATGAGGTAGCCTGTTTGGTCCCCATCCATGGTAGCTAAACTGGTCCCCGTAGTTGGGACTGGTGCTTTTATCTATTCTTTTTTAGACATTGATGTACTTGAATTATGCGTAATTCAACTATATTAATACTATCTAGTTGTACTTCTTGCCATTTACTATGCTTAATTGCGAGTTTATGAGTAGAAGTACATTCTCAAGAAGAAGCACCCCCACCTCTTAGAAACGGCTGATTGATTTCCTCCGCAAGGGTGACTGGTAGCACACTGCTGATGCCCAGGGTCAAAGGCCTAAATAATGTACTGTGAGAGAGAATCCATTTCTCTCAAGCACGCCCGTAATCGGCTGCACAATCAACAAAACACTCTAACGGTCAATCATTGAACGACCGAAAGCATGTAAACGCGCATTGCCTTAGGTGGATTTCATTTCCCTCAACCGAGAGAGAAAAGGGAAGGGAACAACATTCTTGCTAGGTGGCAAGACCATCTCTTGAAGTAGCAAGAAGCAAGTCTGTATCGTGTTGTCCACCATGGAGTCAAAGTATATAGCTTGTTGTGCAATCGTCCAGGAGGCCATATGGTTAAGGTGATTCTTATAGGATCTTGGATTCTTTCGAGCAAGTGTAGGGCCGATCACCATCTATAATGATAGCATGGCAGCATTGCTTGAGCCAAAGACCCCAAATATCATGGTAAGATGAAGCACATGAACATTCGCTATCGTCATATCAGAGACAGAGTTGCACATGGAGACATGTCCATTACACATATATCTACTTAGCAGATGACTAGCTGATTCCATTACACATAATCCTCGAAGGAATAAAGTTCTAACAGAAGAAGAATGTATTAAAAAGGAAAATGAAGTATATCAGCTTGGGTGATGCCGGCCAAGGGAGAAGTAACAACATGCAGGTTATACTCGGCCAAAGGGGCCAAGAAACCAAGACGACCAGGCATCCCCAAGGCTACAGTGACAGTCGATGTGGCCGAAGGAATGACTAAATCGGCTATGGCCAACTTTTCTATTGGCCGAGCAGGTACAGGATCCTCAAGAGACGAGAAGAAAACTTTCATGCCTTCTTCAAATCTCCCACTAGATGCACAACAATGTGTCCAATCATACAGGCACTAAGTGTGCTGCAAGGTAAGCCTCCTCTCATAGGCCGATGCGAGCTAACGCTATAAAGCATCAGATGGAGGAGTGGTATTCCACTTCATCCCATAAAATGCCTCAAACGTTTTAATTGAATCAACGTATGTGGGTTTACTTAGAGGAACAATGTATTCATGGTTTCTCTTCCTTGATAAACGACCTATAGGTTAGTGCACATCTGCCTTAGTCTTAGTCTTGGAAGTAGCAATAACATGAACAATGGCTGTTGAGGTGGCCGCTTTAGTAGGTACCTTGGATGCACACTTCAATGGAGACTTTGAAGGCTATAATCAGCCGATGATGGCCGATGTTGCCACCACAATGAACTTGGCCATGTAGATGGCCCATCACCTTCTGAATGTCGGTAGGAAGCTCAGTTGGCTAGGCATAGGAGGCATCTTAAGATTCATCTTCCACTGAACGAATGGTTGATGCTTTCCAGGATGTCAACCGAATGGATCACCGATCGTTGATATGGTGAGTGTTAAAGGAGAAGAAGGCTGATAGTGGGACTGCTTGTGTCATTAAAAATTTCCTGGCCAACATGACTGGCTGATACATTTCTAGACCGAATTTCTGATTGTGGTTTGGGCCTTTGATCGAACCCTCGTACTAAAGGTTTTACTAAGGAGGTAGGAAGCCCATAGCTCATTGGGTTGACGGACCGCTTTAGAACCATCAATATCGGTCAGAAAGCCACCCTTGGGCAATCAATCCTCCAGCTTGGCCATAACTCCACAGGGGAAGTAGCATTCATCCGTCTGATCAATGGTTAGTGCCAAGAAGAACTCGAGGAACTCATCAAAGCCCTTGTGGAAAACAATGGCATTGAGTCACCTACTACCAAGGATTCTCAGGCCCTAAAAAGGGAACATCATTGAAATGGAAAAGCTGGCTAGGAAATACTCGTATAGCTAGAACTAGAGGATCCGTCTTCCACAACTAGGTTATGAAGACTACGGTACAAGTGAGAAAGGATGTATAGGGCAAGCGCTAGCTTTTAACCATTGGCCAAGGCAATAGTGAGTCTTACATACTCCTTGGTTATTTGACCGAAGGAGATGAAAATGATGCTTTGCATAGAAGCATAAGAATGAAGGAGTAGTGCTTTTGAAAAAGGACCTCTGGTGCTCATCTCCTTGCTAACAAAAATGTCATAGGAGATATGGGCCTTCTTGCTCGAATAACGGCCAATAAGAGAGCACTAACTGATTCTCCAGCTGGTGAGAGACAAGTCAGCGTAGAAATGTCAAGAACGGTCGGGCTCATTGGACTGCAGGGGAGATGAAAGGTGTTGGTTGACCTACTCCAGAAGCAGACCACCACAACCAAGAAAGGCCGATTCATTGACAACTCGATGCTGGAGTGCTTAATGGCCTCATACTGGCCATTTTTCTTCTAGGTGCTAGAAAAATAGGGCTCCAATCGTTGGACCCATTGATTCCTAGTGGGCAATGTGTTCGGCTATGATCTGATTGATCAACCTTTTAGCCAATTTTCCTAATAAAGAATACGGCTCTCAATCATGTATTCCTCACCGTAATGACAAGGAAAGTAGGGGGAAAAAAGCTTTGAACATAGACTTATGTGCGTCTAGTAAGAAATAGCGTCCAAGGAATAGATCAGGTTCACGCTGAACTGTTGTGTTCAGGGAGTAGGTAGTGGTGTACTATTCCATAAAAATGGACAGTCGAGACAACCCAATCGAGACAGGGATGATTGAAGAGGAAGAAGAGGCAACCATTGGTCTTTTCGAGGCTCTAAGAATTTGAAAACAGAGGAAATAAAGAGAGAGCAGAGAGCTTGAGAGAGTTCGAGTTTAGTCAGAAATATCACAGATCTTGAGAGAGTTTTGTGATTGAAGAAGAAGACTCGGTCAGTCATTTATATTGGCCAAGCCATGCCACATCAGCCAGTTGAGTCAGCGGACATAACAACAAAATATGATGATAACTCAATGACTATAACATTAATTGTCCCTATGACACTTGTGCGAAGCATGAAACACTTCAAATCAAGATTCTACGTGGCATAAGGGTACGGGGGGCAATGTTTACACCAGAAATAAACAAGGCTCATAGGTGGTGAACGGTCGGATGAGCCTTAATCCCAGATTAAGGGCTTAATCGTTATGACTGATAAGTATTATTGATGCATATTTTAGTGAAACACACGAGTTTAAATACAATTAATGTTACGGTAATTGGAATAAATGACCATCTTTGGCCCACAAAGGCCACGTAGGAGTCCGCAGTGAGTCGACGTGCTTTGGAGCGAGAGCCATTTCGCACCCACCAATTCCTCCTGAGGTAGCCTGTTTGGTCCCCATCCATGGCAATCAACCTGGTCCCCACAGTTGGGCCTGGTGCTTTTATCTATTCTTTTTTAGACATTGTTGTACTTGAATTATGTGTAATTCAACTATATTAATACTATCTAGTTATCCTTGCCATTTACTATGCTTAATTGCAAGTTTATGAGTAGAAGTACATTCTCAAGAGGAAGCACCCCCATCTCTTACAATCGCTTGATTGATTTCCTTCGCAAGGGTGACTAGTAGCACACTACTGATTCCTGGGGTTGAAAGCCTAATCAATCTACTGTGAGAGACGGTTCAATTCTCTCTTGAACGTTTGAAAACGATCACGCGACTGACAAAACACTCTAATGGTCATTCATTGAACGACCGATAGCACGCAAACCGCACATTGCCTTAGATGGGTTTCATTTCCCTTAACCGAGAGAGAAAGGGGAAGGGAACAACATTCTTTCTAGGTGGCAGGACCATCTCTTCGAGTAGCAAGAAGCAAGTCTTTGTCGCGTTGTCCACCATGGAGTCAGAGTATATAGCTTGTTGTGCAATCATCCAGGAGACCATATGGTTGAGGCGATTCTTACAGGATCTTGGATTCTTTCGAGCAAATGTAGGGCCGATCACCATCTATAATGATAGCATGGCAACATTGGCTTACACCAAAGACCCCAAATACCATGGTAGGACGAAGCACATGGACATTCGCTAACGTCACATCAGAGACAGAGTTGAACATGGAGACATGTCCATTACACATATCTCTACTCAGCAGATGACAGTTAATCCCATTACACATTATCCTCAAAGAGATAGGATTATGTAGATTGTGATTTGTGTTTGGTGGTACAATTTTTATTTACATTTGATATATAGACATCTCATATTATATTATTTTTCATGCGTGAGAAATTTTATAGTTTATTTTTCACAAGGCATGTGATTGTGTCTTACATGCACATTTTACAAACACATTGCCACCATATTACGAGGATATAGATACGATATGTCACCAAGCTAGTGGTCGACTTCTCACATTGCAAGCAGGATCACATTTTAAGAGGACTTGTGCCATCAAGGGGCATTCAGAGGACTCTATGAGTTATATGTCGTCCTAAGAGAGCCAGGATGAGATTCCTTATGGAATCAAATATTACCTGATGAAGCCGGATGTAAGACATTCATCAAGATGCTTGAGAGTTGTGGCTTGGATTAAGGATCTTAGGTTAGGCGCATGGATTGCAACTAGACTCGGATTCGTACGATGTTGGAGATTGACATACTCTTGGCTGGGCCAAGAGCTCCACCGTAGCATGTGTCGCATATCACACGTTCTAGTAGCGACATTACCTTTATGAGCAAGTGAATGGATCCCTATTTCCTTGTTGTTTGAGATCAAGATCATCCTTGTGAGGACCAACTTATACCCTTATGATCATGGTGTGAAGTTATATATGATGATCACTACTCTAGCATACTTTCCTATAGCCATGCATCATACGGTCTAGAGGGGTTTTGACAGAAAAAAATAGTTAGGTTGAAGCTAAATGGCACGAGGCTCAGGGAAGACTATTTGGCATCACATTCAGAGAGATATGTGCTCGTCGGTTGCACACTCAATAACCTGTATGTAGCATCCATAATAGGAAGGTTTAATGTATATAAGAGAGAAGCACACTTCATACTCATTATGGACGAGTGGGAAATGTTGGATATTTGACTTGGGTCGACCCGGTTGGCCCACTGAGATGGGCCGATCTAGGTCCCCACTTGATGGGATGTCCATACTAGGCTAGACGCCTAGTGTGTTTGGCTCTCCCCTATTGTTTAGGAGATAGAGTCTGAGTTGGAGGTCGGTTAACTATTCTATAAATGGAAGACTTCTCCTCCCCTTCCCAATGCTACATACGTTGGATTCCAGAAACCCCAAAGACTCTCTCTCTCTCTCTCTCTCTCTCTCTCTCTCTCTCTCTCTCTCAATCTCTTCTTCATCTATTAGAGATCTGTTTTGTAATAGATTCTCATATTTTAGATCTGATCGTTTGAGTGTGAATACTACTGTGTGTGGTTCTAGTAATCATACATACCAACGTAGGACAATATCCAATTCGATAGAAATCTTCCGCTGTAAATCCGGGTTCGTGTGCAACGAGATACATGATACAATGGTCTATAACCTTCACATACCTGTTACATCCATCGGTTCTTGGTTTTATTGGGTTCAAGGCAAGATACAAAAAGAATAGTTCACACTTGTCCCATTTAATATTAAATCTTTTAGGTTGTGTTTGGCCCCGCTTGTGCTTATGGATAAACACTCATTGGATAAGTTACTCAATGGGAGCACTTATCCATAGCAACAATAAATTGCATCTTTGAAGAAAATAGCGTTTGGTAAATACATTTTTTTAAGTGCTTATGAAAGTTTAGGGATAAAATAGGTATTTTAAAAATATTACTAAAGTTGTGAAATAGCTTAACACATAAGAGCTTGGGAGAAGCTGCTGGGTAGCCTTCCTCTAGTGCTTTTGGGTAAGCACTTACTCATTAGCGCTACCAAACACATATTTGATTTTATAATGTGCTTATATAAGCTATAAGCTACAATAAATACTTATAGAAGCTGGCCAAACACAGCCCTAATGGGTATCTAATTTTGGCTTTATATTAGATTAAAAAAACATTATCGATTTTGCTAATTGAACGATAGATATGCGTATTAAAAGTTGAGAAAAGAATAAAAATCGAATTGAATGATCCGGGTGCAGATCGGCCGATCCGGACTGGATCAGTCAGATCCGTGAAAACATGGTCCAGACCCTACCCGATTATTAGTTCGTCCTGTAAAGTTGAAACTAGACCCTACTAACCAGGAAGGGGAACGGGTATGTCGGGTATCAATACGTTAACCGACTTATATCCCATATTCAACTACACCCAGATACATTTATTGCCATTTCTGCTTTTGCCTTTTACTTTGCGCTTTTTTCTTAGGGTCGTGACCTTTTATATTTCTCTTTGCTTTCTATAAGTCACTAAATGAAAGCAGTATCTTATTATGTAGCTCTTCAATGCATGCAAAGGGCGATCATCACCACGATTATGACCGGAGAGGATTTGCTGTGGGGTGATTTGCTGTGGGGGTAGACACAGCCCCACAAGTGAAAATACCATGTTGCCGCATGGTAATTTCACTTGTAGGGGCTGTGTCTACCCCACAGCAAATCCGTTCCCGATTATGACACATCTGTCTGGAGGGAGTGAGGATCTTCTGGTGCACACAAATAATTTCGAAGATAAAATTGTAATTTTATTTCATAAATCAACTGGGCAAAATTATAACTTTACCCTCAAAGTTATTTGTATGCACAGGAGATCCTGTGCACTAGTTCACAGAAGATCCTTGACCAATACACGGTTGAGATAAAGCTGAAATGGTTTGAACCTCATAAGATTTGGCTTGAGCTACAATTAAGTTTGTTTCCTTGGTGCACATTTTGATTCCTATCCTTAAGGGGGAAATGTCCGAAAGAACTCCTTGGCTTCTTAACTTCTAATCATTTTATCAAGGAAGCACATCTAACATTGCTTAAAACCTGCTCACTGGGGGTGTTTTTGGGTTGTGTTGGCCCAACACGACATGATTGAGCTGTGCTGTTGTGTAGGGGTATCAATTGGTTCGGTTTCAACCGAAAACCGAAAGAACCAAGCCGAAAAAAGTTGGTTTGATTAATTTTCTTCCTTTTCTTGGATTTGGTTTTGGTTTGTTAAATGAAAAACCGAATTAATTTGGTTCGATTTTTGGTTTAGGCTTCAATTAAACCGAACCAAACCAAAAACAAAACTGAACTTAGCTAATTATATATAAACCGAACCGAACTAGACTAATATACATCTATCTACCTATGTAGATGTGTACGTATGGGTGTGTGTGCTTTATGTGTATGTGTGTATTCAGTACATAAAATAACATTAATTTTATCAAATCAAACTTGAAAAACGAATATATTTGTTTGGTTTGGTTTCCAGTTTTGGTCACTATGGTTTTGTTCGGTTTTCAGTTTTGGACTTCGGTTTTTATTTCGGTTAGGTTCGATTTTTGGTTTAGTTCACTATATTTCTGTTTGGTTTTGGTATGGCCATTAAACCGAACCAAATCGACCAAATTACACCCCTACTATGGTGGCATGGGTACGATAGCCACAACATAACCTTGTTGGAAACTATGAAGCGGATCAGGAGTATGAAGGGTTAAAATAAATCTACACCATTGATCAACAAGCTTCAAGACACGATTTGCTTGCTATATTTTAGACAAGATTCTCTCCCTCCAATTAAGATCGTGAATGCACTAAGAGGTTAGTGAGAAAATGTCTTCAGGATATAATGAAGCCTCTGATCAAGATTCGTTGTGATTCTCAGACGTGCACCGTCCGATCACAACAAGACACCCTGTGTATAAGAACTGATGATGCCAAACACTATTGAAAGTCTTGAAGAATCTCTCTCTCACAAACATATGACTTGGGTTGAATTTAGGATGCTTGAATTGCCTGGATCAACAGTCTATGTATAGAGTTACATGTGCCTTTTCACCAATAGACATGTGCCTTCTCACCAATAGGCATGATCTAGATCCAACGGTTTGGATTCTAATCTGAAACAACATGAACCCTTTCACTCATCATCCAACAAGGGCAATCAAAATCCTATGGCTATGATTTAATCCATGTAAAGGCACCTGTTCAGTTGACACATTTCTGATTGGGTGCAACCTTTGAATTCATAAGGTGTGTCCGATTGGAAGTTCGACTCGAACCAGGGATAATTTGAACCATCAGACCAAATAATCAATCAACTCGGTCTAACCGGGTGGGACAAGAGACTTCACAAAATACTTTCAACACAAAAACAAAACTAAAATCTAATCTATTTTGAAAATATCCAACAATCCTCCACCATTTTCAAAATAAAACAAATAATAATACAGTGACGATAAATTCATTTTGCAAACTTTTGCATCACCACGGAAATTCGTACATAGGTGATAAGTGTCTTTTGGACTTTAACTTTCACTTAGTGTAGATAGCTCAAAGTTTATCAGGGTGCAATGGTGAACGGATCTTGAACCAAGAACCTTAGAGGTAAACCGGAAACTATCACACACTCCTTTCTAGGGAATAGAGTTGTCCTTTAGCTTACACATTATTGGCCATGTGGAGTATCATGTTTCCTGAGAGCTCTAGAAAACAGTCAAGATTTGATGTTTCAAAAATGAGAATACCTCGCAAGTGTACGAGTTCTATCGTAGCTCGGCAAGTATAAGAGTATCGTACCCAAAGGACTGTGATAATTGACTCAATTAAGCTACTTGATTTTTAATTAGTTGAAAACATGATTTGTGAATCTTTAAAACTACGAATTAAATAAAAAAAGAAAACTAAATGAAATTGATTAAAAGTGAGAAGTTGTTTGGATAGGGGAAGTCTAGGGATTCAAATCCCCCACTAACCTCCTAACTTTGGGCAACCAATTTAACCTAGAGGTTTTGATAAGTCTGTACACCTAATTGGGTTTTGACTATAAGTCTCACCAATCACAAGAATGATAATGGAGATTAACTTCTAGTATAACTCATCTTCGATTAGCACAAATTGTATACACTAAATTAGGGTTGTAAAACAACTTGTCTTCTTTAAGCATGGATTATCTAAAAATTAATTTTACATTCCAATAAAGCCATTGAATAACCATCACAAACAAAGCTACAAGAATTGAAAGTGTTTGAATGCCAAATTCTAGGAAAATATACCCTAACAAAAGAAATATATTCTCAAAGAATTTAACTAAAACAATAGAACCAATTGTTAGTCAAACAATCCTCTAGATTATGCAATCAATACAAAAATATCAAAAACCCTAAATCAATTTGATAAAATCCCAAAGTTACTTGGATAGGGTTTCATTGAAACCCTAGAATGACGTTTAGCCGCTCATGGACGTTGAAGGAGATGAAGTTCTGATGGTGATGACGATGGCGATCTGCATGCTTTGCGAGAACGCTAAGTTCAAAGAAGTTTTTCCTCTTCTATGCGTTTTTCTCCAAAATCCCCAAAGTCGTTCCTCTCTTCCTAGTTAGCTGCCCTTTTCTTAATCCTTTTCTCCTTGAAGAGAATGCCAACAAATACCCTTTTTTAAAACAATCAATGGAATGCCAATTTGGTCCTTGCCTTTTTGATCCTTTTGGTCCTTGGGCAGTTCGGTATCTTTCTCTCTAGAGCCAATTCAACTCTCCTCTTTCCCCATTCCAATTCGGCTTCCCTTCTCTTCCTTTCTTTCTAGAAGTGAATGCCCAAAAATACCCTCTTCAAAACGAATCAGCCCTTTGAAAACGAATTGGGCTGAACCGGGCTTGGTTCTTAGACTGCCCATAATCAGCTACCTTGCGACCTGATTTTGACCATGAAAACCTTAGACTTTCGATATGGCTATTAGAGACGAAGTTGTAGAGATGTGTATCTACTGTCCAACAAGTTAAAGAGCAAGACAATCTGATATCTGAGCCGAGAGATAATATAAAAATGGTGAATGGGCTTCAATCTTTTCCCATTCACCATGGACTGCCTTCCATCCTTTGGGTCAGTAATCTCAACTGCACCATGGGGGAATGCCTTAACAACAACAAAGGGACCATCTCATCTACTTCTTAACTTACCCAGAAAGAGACGCAATTTGAAGTTAAAGAGCCAAACTTTTTGGTTAGTAACAAAGAACTTGTGACAAATCAAGCTATCTTGAAAAGCTTTAGTCCTTGCCTTATAAATCTTTGTGCTCTCATACGCATCATTGCGCACCTCTTCCGACTCATTGCGTTGGAACTTTCTAGTCACACCGGCTTTGTTTAACTCAAAGTTCATAGCTTTAATAGCCCAATAAGTCCGGTATTCTAGCTCAACAGGTAAGTGACAAGCCTTGCCAAAGACTAGTCGGAATGGGATCATGCCAATGTGAGTTTTGTAGGCGGTCCGATAAGCCCAAAGGGAATCATTCAATCTAATGGACGGACTATTTTCTCAAGAATGCGCTTGATTTCCCTATTAGAGACCTCCACATGACCACTTGTTTGACAGTGATAAGGGGTAGCTACCTTATGAGTAACTGAATACTTAAGAAGTAAGGACTCGAAAGGCGGTTACAAAAGTGGCTTCCCCTATCACTAATAATGGCTCTAGGTGTCCCAAAACAACAAAAGATGTTTTCTTTCAGAAATTTCAGGACAACCTTGTGGTCATTGGTCTTGGTTGCTATAGCTTCCACCCATTTGGAAACATAGTCAACCCCTACCAGAATATACTCATTCCCAAGGGATGATGGGAAGGGTCCCATAAAATCTATCCCCCATACATAAAAAATTTCACACACAAGGATGGGGTTAAGAGGCATCATGTTCCTATGAAACAATGCACCCCGTGCGTTGGCAACGCTCACAAGCTTTACAAAAAGCATGTGCATCCCCAAACAAAGATGGCCAATAAAAGCCACATTGCAAGACCTTGGCTACGGTATTTTTACCTCCAAAGTGCTCTCCACAGGCATGAGAGTGGCAAAAGGTAAGAATGTCATGATATTCACTCTCAGGGACACACCTTCTAATTACTTGGTCTGCACAATATTTGAACAAATAAGGGTCCTCCTAAAAATAAAATCTGATTTGTGAAAAGAATCGGTCCTTGTACAACTTGGACCAATTAGAGGGGATTTTCCCTATAGCCAGATAATTCACAATATTAGAAAACCAAGGAAGTTTGTGTTGTGATACTAAGAAGAGTTGCTCATCCGGAAATGAGTCTTTTAGTGGTATAGTGTCATTACACTCCTCCAACATAATCCTAGAAAGGTGGTCAGCTACCACATTTTCTAAACCCTTCTTATCCTTAATTTCAAAGTTGAATTCTTGTAACAAACGAATCCACCTAATTAATCTGGGCTTAGTCTCCTTCTTGGAGAGCAAGTGCCTTAAGGCGGCATGGTCTGTGAAGATGACAATTTTAGACCCTAATAGGTAGGGTCTAAACTTGTCCAACGCAAATACTACCACAAGCAATTCTTTTTCCATAGTGGTGTAATTCAATCGAGCATCGGAAAGAGTTTTGCTTGCGTAGTAAATGACATGAGGTACTCTTTCTACCCTTTGGCTTAAAACTGCTCCAACTGCATAGTCGAAGGCATCGCACATAATCTCAAAGGGTAAAGCATAATTGGGTGGTTGGATGATTGGGGCCATAGTCAATAGGGTGCGAAGCTTCTCAAAATGCTTCCATGCAAGCATCATCAAAGAAAAAAGGCACATCATTAGCACGCAAATGACACAAAGGCCTAGAAATTTTGCTAAAGTCTTTGATGAAGCAGCGATAGAAACCTGCATGGCTCAAGAAAGATCTAATTTGTTTTACCGTTTTTGGCGGTGGAAGTTTAGAAATAAGATCAATCTTAGCTTGGTCCACTTGCACTCCTCTTTTGGACACATTGTGCCCCAACACAATTCATTCTTGAACCATAAAATGGCTCTTTTTCCAACTTAAGACTAAATTAGTGTCTTGACATCTTTGAAGCACTAAGGTCAAATTAGAAAGACACTCATCAAAGGATGGACCAAAAACTGAAAAGTCATCCATGAAGACCTCTAGGAATTTATCGACCATATCTGAAAAGATAGCGATCGTGCACCATTGAAAAGTCGCAAGTGCATTACACAAGACAAATGGAATCCTTCGATAAGCAAAGGTGCCAAAGGGACAAGTGAATGTGGTCTTTTCTTGATCCTCGGGGAACATGGGTACTCGATTATAACCCGAATACCCCATAAAGAAAACAGTAGAACGCTTGACCGGCTAATCTTTCAAGGATTTGGTCAATAAAAGGCAAAGGGAAATGGTCTTTTCTTGTCATCGAGTTCAGTTTTTAGTAATCAATACATACCCTCCAACCCGTGGTCTCACGAGTGGGCATCAACTCCTTTTTATCATTTTCAACAACAGTGATCCTCGACTTTTAGGGACCACTTGGGTCGGACTCACCCATTCACTATCTAAGATGGGGTACATGATACCCGCATCTAGCAATTTCACTACCTCTTTCTTTACCACTTCCTTCGTGTTTGGGTTCATCCTCCTTTGCATTTCTCTAGAAGGCTTAGCATTTTCTTCTAAATGAATCCTATGCAAGCAAAAGGAGGGGTCAATCCCTTTAAGGTAGGCCACCGACCAACCGATAGCACTCTTGTGTTTACATAACACCTCCAAGACCTTACGCTCT
The DNA here is from genome assembly GCA_031762675.1 of Pachysandra terminalis. Classification (NCBI taxonomy): domain Eukaryota; kingdom Viridiplantae; phylum Streptophyta; class Magnoliopsida; order Buxales; family Buxaceae; genus Pachysandra; species Pachysandra terminalis. The sequence goes on along the minus strand of JAUPMG010060401.1, from coordinate 8,653 downwards.
TGCTCACTCTCTAGACTAGATGCAATGATGACATAGAGAGTGCTATGTCGGCCTAAAAATGCATACTTGAGTGTAGTCGGAAGGGGCTTTAACTCAAGTGTAGGTGGTGACTCAAGTGAATGCAAAAGCGGTGTACTAGAAAGGGTAGGTAGAGGCTCTATCTTAGGTCTCCATGGAGATTCGAGCAAAGAATTTACCTCAATGGAGGCATCAATGTCGTAGTCCTCAGTGTTGAAGTGAAAAAGTGCAATCTCCAATGGATCCTTTGATATGATGGAGGGAAGTGCTTCCTCAACTAATTCATCAACTGTGTCAATGGAAAAACACTCAAAATCAGTTTCATCACAAGGTTGGTTTGAAGTATTGAAAATGTTTAACCTAATCTTCATGCTCCCGAAGGATACATCCATCACCCCAGACCTATAATTAATGGATGCATTGGTCGAGGCCAAGAAAGGCCTACCAAGGATCACTGAAATTTGGTGTTTAGGGTTCGGGGTGGATTCCATATCAAGGACTAGGAAGTCCACGGGAAAGTAAAACTTTTCCACTTTTATCAAAACATCCTCAATGACCCCACGCGATACTCTTACAGATCTATCTGCAAGTTGAAGAGTGGTCGTGGTGGGTTGCAACTCCCCCAAGCCTAGCTTTTCATATACCAAATAGGGTAAAATATTCACACTTGCCCCTAGGTCATGGAGTGCCCTATCAATGAAGTGGTCACTGATAATGCATTAAATGGTCGGGGCACCAGGATCCTTGAACTTGGGAGGGGTGTATTTCAAAATTGAGCTCACTTGCTCAGTTAGGAAGACCTTTTGGTGACGTGTGTCCTAGATTTTCTCTTATGGGTACACAGGTCTTTTAAAAATTTGGCATAGGCTGGGATTTGTTGAATTGCATCCAACAAAGGGCGATTGATCTTCACTTGAGTGTTGATCATTTCCTCAACCTTTGTTTTTTTATCAAAGGGGCTTTTGCTTTGCAATGCTTGTGGGCATGGTGCCCTTGGCAAGTGGGATGCCACAGGAATGGACCCATCTAAAGTGCTTTTAAGAGGTGTGGAGTCCTTGCTAGAACTCCAAATCTCTTCATCTTTCTCTTCTTCTTGTGTTTCTACAACCCCCTTGTCATTTTTCTCAATAATCCTCCCACTTCTAAGAGTTGTTATGGCTTGAGTATGAGCCTGGTTGGGGTCAAGACCCTCAACTCCATATTGTCCCCTATGGTTGACTACTGGTTGAGCTAGATTCCTCCCTTCATCTCTTCTACAAAGGGTGGTAGCAATTTGCTCGATTTGGGTCTCAAGTTTAGAGATGGATTAGGTGTGGGAGTTCAACATTTGCTCATGTGCCTTGTTGGTGGCCTCTTGATTTTGGATGGATGTTCGAAGAAGTGACAAAACTTTGTCCTCAAAAGTAGATGCCCTAAGAGGTGGTAGTGCTTGATGTGCAAAGGGTTGTAGTGGTCTTCATTTGGAAGTATTTTGAAAACTAGGCCTTGGTGCTTGTGCATGGATTGTCTTGAACCTTGTGCCCAAGAGAAGTTAGGATGATTTCGCCATCCAGGATTATATGTGTTGGAATAAGGGTTATTCCTGGGATGGGGAAGTGATTAAGCCATATTGAGCTATTCTCGGACAAAGTCAGGATATAATGGGGCAGCTGGACAATCGCCGATAGAATGAGCAACACTAAGGCAAATTACACATGCCTCCTGAGGTGCACTTGGAGGTGAAGGAGATGGTGTTGACACTTGACCGTTATGCATAAAGTTTTGAAATGTATTTGTCAACGCATCTACCTTCTCTTCCAAGTGATAGGTATGGTGAACCTCGTAAATGCCACCTCTTTTAGGAGCATTGGATGGTGCAATGTGTGTCTCATGCCTACAGGATGTGGCATGATGAAGTGAATTATCACTCAGGTTCTCAAAGAGTTCCCAAGCTTGGTTCTCATTCTTTCTTAAGAATGTCCCCCCACAAGATGCATCTACCATCTGCCTATTGGACTCCGTGAGTTCATCATAAAAGCAGTGCACCAATTGCCACTTAGGGAGACCGTGATGTAAACACTTCCTAAGAAGGTCCTTCAGCCTCTTCTAACTCTCGTGAAAAAATTTCCCTCTAGTTAGGCGAAGCTAGTGATAGTCCGCCTACGTTGGTTGGTCTTTCCTATGGGGAAGTATTTCTTTAGGAACCCTCGTTGCATTTGGTGCCAAGTGGTGATTGAGTTGAGTTCCAAAGAACAAAGCCAATACTTGGCCTTATCCTTGAGTAAGAATGGGAAGAGCCGTAGGCGTACGGCATCAGCCGTAAAGTGGGCCAATTGGAAAGTGATGTAAATTTCTAAGAACGCGTTCAAATGTTTGTATGGGTCCTCATGAGCCAAGCCATAAAAGGAAGGGAGCATTTGGATAGTGCTCGCCTTAATTTCAAATTGGCTGGCTGTGACATTGGGTAGTCTAATGCAGGATGGTGATGTGAAAGTGGTTGGGGTATAGTGATCCCCAAGGGGTTTTGGTACTTCCTCTTCTCCGACCATTGTCGTAGTAAGTGGGTCTATTGTGGTTAGTGGTGGAGTGTGTGTAAAGACAAGGTATCTCAATGTGGGGTGCAGTGAACGATGCCCGTACATTCACAATTCAAATCACACAATGCTCAAACCAAATTATGCCTAACTACAACAATTATAAAGTAAGAGTACTTACCTCTTGTAGCGTGCTTCAATCATTCCTTAAGACCAACTTTAGCCGCTAATGCAAAGGAGTTAAAAGCAAATCTGCAATAAAAAAAATGAATATTAAGACAAAAATAAAAAGACTAAAATAAAATAATAAAAAATAAAACTAAGCTAGGAACTAATTTGAAGGTCATGTTTCTTAATCTAAGCAACCGTACAAAAAATCCTCGGCAACGACCGCGCCAAAAACTTGATGTTTCAAAATGAGAACATCTCGCAAGTGCAGGAATTCTATCGTAACTCGGCAAGTAGAAGAGTATCATACCCAAAGGACTGTGAAAATTGACTCAATTAAGCTACTTGATTTCTAATTAGTTCAAAACAAGATTTGTGATTCTTTAAAACTACGAATTAAATAAACAAAGAAAACTAAATGAAATTGATTAAAAGTGAGAAGTTGTTTGGATAGGGAAAGTCTAAGGATTCAAATCCACCAATAACCTCCTAACTTTAGGCAACCAGTTTAACCTAGAGGGTTTGATACGTCTGTACACCTAATTGGGTTTTGACTTCAAGTCTCACCAATCACAAGAATGATAATGGAGATTAACTCCTAGCATAACCCATCTTCGATTAGCTCAAATTGTATACACTAAATTAGGGTTGTAAAACAACTTGTCTTCTCTAAACATGGATTATCTAAAAATTAATTTCACATTCCAATAAAACCATTGTATAACCATCACAAAAAAATCTACAAGAAATGAAAGTGTTTGAATGCCAAATTCTAAGAAAATATACTCCAACAAAAGAAATATATTCTTAATGAATTTAACTAAAACAATAGAACCAATTGTTAGTCAAACAATCCTCTAGATTATGCAATCAATGCAAAATATCAAAAACCCTAAATCAATTTGATAAAATCCCAATTACTTGGCTAGGATTTCATTGAAACCCTAGAATGATGTTTAGCCGCTCATGGACAATGAAGGAGATGAGGCTCCGATGGCGATGACGATGGCGATCAGCATGCTTTGTGAGAACGCTAAGTCCTCCAAAGAAGTTTTTCCTCTTCTATGCATTTTTCTCCAAAATCCCCAAAGTCGTTCCCCTCGTCCTGGTTAGCTGCCCTTTTCTTAATCATTTTCTCCTTGAAGACAATGCCAACAAATACCCTTTTTTTAAAAACAATCAAGGGAATACCAATTTGGTCCTGGCCTTTTTTATCCTTTTTGGTCATTGGACAGTTCGGTCTCTTTCTCTCTAGAGCCAATTCAGCTTTCCTCTTTCCCATTCCAATTCGTCTTTCTTTCTCTTCTTTTCTTTCTTGAAGTGAATGCCCAAAAATACCCTCTTCAAAACGAATCAGCCCTTTGAAAATGAATTGGACTAAACCGGGCTTGGTTCTTAGATTGCCCAGAATCAGCTACATTGCGACCCAATTTTGACCATACAAACCTTAGAATTGCGATATGGCTATTGGAGACGAAGTTGTAGATCTGTGTGTCCTCTGTCTAATAAGTCAAAGATCAAGTCAATCCGATATATGAGCCGAGAGATAATATAACAATACTAAGGCTGACTCATTTTTCAGAATTCTAACTTTAGCCCGAATTTTCCGAACAACTTCCGAACCTGCATAGTCATGGGAAGTGCATTAATTTATCCATTTAAACACAACTCTAGGACTGAGAACCACAAGTAATAAGCCTTGAAGTGCAAGTGCAACACACTTATTAAGATTTTTATAGGAAGCGGCCTGACTTCCACACTCATTTAGGTAAATCCACACAGGTGAATCTGCGAGTCACCTTTAAGGACTTACTCATGCAGATCCTGACACTAGTCAATGTCTAGGTAATTTCTAGTGTCCAGATAAACCATACATTAAAGTTGTTTGTAACCATTGAACTTTGTCTATAATTTCAAGACATAAATTGGGTTCTCACTAAAGATGCTTGAAATGCAAATGACCATAACCTCATTCTTGCGATGTTATATAGACCATTTCTCTGGCAAGACCTTTCGTTTAAAGGATTGGCTAGGTATGAATTCGACTCTACATTGTCGACCATAATTACTCCACCGTTGAGTAATTGTCTCACAGGCTAATGTCTAAAACTTAAATGTCTTGACTTCCTATTGTATGTCTTTTCTTAAGACTTATACAATACGACTCTCTCAATTATTACACTGGAATACTCTAACTGAGATTTACATCAGCCAACATAAACCATTAACTTTATATTAGGATCTTTAGGAGTAGGGACTGGGTTATGATAAAAATGATCGTATCTTCTTATGACTTATTCAATACACTGTGATTGAGATAAGGCCAGTCCATTCCCTTTTCTTAGGATTACATCAGCCTCTCCTAGATCTTTCATATCAAAGTTAGAGGACAGAAACAATTTTGTTTCCTTCACTACTTCAAGGTTAGTCCCAATAATAAGCATGTCATATGATGATACAAACATAATTGTAAACATGCTTCCAACTTATTGTTAACCTTAAAAATAACACTATTGGTAAAATTCCTCATCCTACTACATAGGAGTTAGCATCAGGTCATATATAGCCTGGGAGAACAAACCCTAAAAATCGTGCAACATGTATCTATTTGTCAAAATAATCAATGCCTTCCTTTTGAAGAGACTTCCTAGTAATTTTAGCTTGAACATAAGCAGAGCATTTACCAGAAATATCATAACTAAATGCATAAATTAAATCAAGAGTTAGACATGTAATTGTAATTTACAAGTCCTAATCTAGCATACCACAAAGAATTAGAGACAAAAACATAAGCATAAGAGAATCCATTCAGTTTAATCAAATTAGTACAAGATAACAAGTACAATGAAATAATCTAATTCTTGAATAAGATAATACTTATCCGACTCATACAACTTTGCACTCGTATTAAGTTACTATCCATCTTCAACTCCTACAAAATTGGCTTCGGACACTGTTGCAATGAGTTCTTCTTCTTCGATCGTATCCACTTGACTATCATGGACTTCTTTCGAAAATGACAGTGTAATGACCAGGTTTGTCATAGAAGTGACAAGTTCCTTTCCTTCTCCTGATATCTTGCCTTTTGAAAAGCTTACCATTCTTAGGCTTAAATTTGGTATTCTTGGATTTATCTTCCTCAACCATTTGCCTTCAAATGATTCTCATATGCATCATCCTTCTTACGTCGATTATGAAAATATTCCTTGAATCGAACATGACGTTGCAGAGATTCCAAGGTATGACGCTTCTCTTCATACTTAAGCTTCTTCTAGTAATTATTCCAAGCAGAGGGAAGTTCATCAATAACAGCCCGTACTTGAAAATCTTCTACAAGCTCTATTCCAACAATTTTAAGATTACTGACAATAAATTGGAGTTCATGCACTTGTGCTAGAACAAACTTATCTTTAGTCATCTTAAAATTCAAATAACTACTAACTAAATTTTTTTGATTACTTGCCTCTTGGATGCAGTACTTGATATCTAAATTCGTCCACAAAGACTTTGTCGAATGGATTGACCGATATGACTTGTAGAGTGAGTTGGAAAGAGAATTCAGGATGTGTCATCTACAAAGGATGTTGTCTTTCTTTCTTTTCCTTCTTTTCTCTTTCAACTCGGGTGTATCGTCATTGGAAAATTATGGAATATCCTCTAGATCATCATCAAGACGGAAATTCGTACATAGGTGATAAGTGTCTTTTGGACTTGAACTTTCACTTAGTGTAGATAGCTCAAAGTTTATCAGGGTGCTATGGTGAACGGATCTTGAACCAAGGACCTTAGAGATAAACCAAAGACTATCACACATACTCCTTTCCAGGGGATAGAGTTGTCCTTTATCTTGCACGTTAATGGCCATGTGCAGTATCCTGTTTCTTGAGTGCTCTAGAAAATGATCAAGATTTTCATAAGAAGCCGTCTGACTCCCACACTCATCTAGGTAAATCCGCACAGGTGAATCTATGAGTCACCTTGAAGGACTTATTAATTGTATCCAGCCTCTCTCATGCAAATCCTGACACTAGTCAATGTCTAGGAATGAGGTAATTTCTAGTGCCCGACTAACCATACATTTAACTTGTTTGTACCCATTGAACTTTATCTATAATTTCAAGACATGAGTTTAGAAGCACTTATCTAAAAATTGTTGGAAATTATGAAGTGGATCAGGAGTATGAAGAGTTAAAATAAATCCACACCGTTGATCAACAAGCTTCAAGGCATGATCGGCTCGCTATCTTTTAGACATGTTTCTCCCCCTCCAATTAAAATCGCGAATGCACTAAGAGGTTAGTGAGAAAATGTCTTCAACATACAATGAAGCCTTTGATCAAGATTCGCTGTGATTCTCGAATGTGCACCGTCCGATCACAACAGGATACCCTGTGTATAGGAATTGATGATGCCAAACACTATTGAAAGTCTTGAAGAATCTCTCTCTCACAAACATATGACTTGGGTTAGGATGCTTGAATTACCTAGATCAACAGTCCATATATAAACTTACAAGTACCTTTTCACACTAAGCATGTGCCTATTCACCAATAGACATGTGCCTTCTCAACAATAAGCATGATCTAGATCCAATGGTTTGGATTCTAATCTGAAAGGGCATGAACCCTTTCACACATCATCCAACAGGTGCAATCAAAATCCTTTGGCCATGATTTAATCCATGTAAAGGCACCTGTTCAGTTGACCTTTCTGATCAGGTGCAACCTTTGAATTCATAAGGTGTGTCCAATCGGAAGTTCAACCCGAACCAAGGATAATCTGAACTGTCAAATCAAATAATCCACTAGCCTTGGCTTCCACGTCCTCCAAGAAATCTCCTTCTCCTTCTTCTCTTCTTCTCTCCAGCAACTCTCTAGAACTCAGATCTAGAAATCAAGGCAATTGGAAGAGAATAAGAAACCCTAATTCTCCTAAACCCTTATTGCCAAAACACAAAGCAAGGTTTCCAAAACAATATGCACGTCCCCTTGGTCGTGCGTTCAAAACAGAAACTCTCTACTGATTTGATTCTTTTCAAATCAATACCCCATACTTATTATAATATCAAAGTAACCCCAAACTAATTAATAGTGTTACATAGTTATCCAATTAACTTAATAATATAACATATTATCCAATAAATACAGAAAAAATACCATTAAATTCAAAAAATTCATACCCTTAAATATGGGTGTTCTCTTAGTGGATTTGGGTCATTACAAGACTATACTTTGGTTTAAATTGTTTTGGTTTGTTTTGATTCAAAGGTATTTATTTGTACGGGTTCGTTTCAATTCGGTTTAATTAAGACATAATTTTGTTGGGTCAATTGGTTCCTGGTGTTATATAATGAGAACTTAATCATACATATATTTCATCTACTATTTTTAACAAATGCAAAACTTAAAGCACGGCATGAAAGGATAGAGAACCTTATTTAAAAATGAGTGAAGAGAAAAAAGTTACTATGCTAAAAAAGAAAAGAGAGGCATTCAAGAAAAAAAATTTGAAAATTAATACTCAAAGAACATATTTACAAATCACAATAGATGAGTATAGATGAAGACGAAAAAATTCCCCAACTACATATAAATCCAATTACCATAGTTTCAAGTAACGGGCATCGTATGGGCAATATTACGTTCTTCGATAAAGTATATTGATTATATATTCAATAAAAGTAATATATATTCTATATTCAATAGCATTTATTGTTGTAATATACATCTATTATTTCCATGGGACATTCTTCAAGTGCCATTACTGCACTAAAAAAAAGGGGGCATACAAAAGAAAAGAAGTGAAACTCAATACTCAAGAAGCAGATTTACAAAGTATAATAGATTTCCCATAAGGAAGTCTAGATAAAAAAGGAAAAATGATGAATTGAATATAACGCCTCTTGTTATTGCTACAATTGACAAATCTCATATAGATAACATTACTTTCTCAGA
>JAUPMG010060380.1:0-13550 GCA_031762675.1 Pachysandra terminalis | reverse complement strand
ATGCCTCAAAAAGAAAACATAATTCCATCTCCATGCCCCACACTTTGCTAAATTACACAATACACCCTAATTGTACAATTTTATATTAAATAATCCCTTAACCACATATTAACACATGAAATAAATTAAATAAAACCCTACAAAAATAAAATAAAATATGAGGGTAGAATATGTCTTTTAAAGGGTTCGGTTCACTACAAAGAACCTCTTGCCTGCATCTCGAGGATGGGGAACAACAGTCGAAGTTTGCATGGAGACTGTCTTATCCAGCCCAAATTGCCTCATCATCCTATGAGGATGATAATGAAAGGCACTTGCAAAATCTGCTTCTACCATACCCAGAACATGGCCAGGATGACTGGTGACAAAATATACTTGAGCTTCCTTCGAATGAAGATTGAAAGCAGCAACTGGCAGAAAAACGTCTTGAGAGCCAAATATAAGTTGAACAGCTCCAATGATCCTTCAAGTATAGGGCATGTACTCGAATTCATGCTCATTGTCCAAGACATCAATCAAGTCAACTTCTGAATTTGGAGATGAAGTGCCCAGAATGCAGCTCGAGGATGAGGACCATCAATAGATTGAATGATGGACTCCTCCGTAATCATAACCGGAGCATAGTTGGGATAGCGTTCCCATTAAAAAAGCTGAAGGAAGATGGTATCAACAACCGTCTCTACCACTTGAGCTCCTCTTGACCTTGCCTGATCCTCTGCTATTAAGCCAAGATTTTCGTACAAGCTGCCTAAAAATAAGGGGGCTAAAGGGACTTCAACTCCCTGAGCCAACCTTATGGCAATTGGGACTACCTTTTCTCGATTGTTTTCATGGGGATGACCTTCCAAGACATAATGAATTAACCAAGTGGTCAGAAATGCTTCAAAGTAGACAGGATTATTCCTTCCTATGTTAAGAACAATGGGGAGTATGTTGGAGTTCTTCTTCGAATACTTATCTGTCCAGAAGTATCGAATCCATCCAGTAAGGGTCTGTCAAGACCTGCTGCCTTCAGAATTTTTGGCAGCACCTTTCCTGGGCATAGCCTTCTTCTTTGAAAACTCTAAACCTGTCATTTCCCGAATCCGAGATATATAATCTCGAGGATTTCCAAAGGAATGACTTTTGAATCCAACCCATGGATGCGGCCAAACCAACCAACCAACTCGTGGTCCAATAGAGCATAACCATATTCAACGAAAGTCTTATTAAATTAAAACCTTTCATCTAAAATCCAACAAATATAAATAAAATCCAACCAAAACCAAAAGATTGCATTATTCATGCCCACTCAGGGTCAAAACATAAAATAAAAAATCCATAACTCAAATAGCAACTAAATAGTTCTTAAGGCTCCCACAGCCTTATTCACATCCTTCTATTATCTTCCGTCTCGGTCCATCATCACTCTAAAAGTTCACATGTTTCACCATAGGGGTGAGCTTGGGGGCTCAATAGGAATAATTCAAAGAATCTACAATAACTACCTTCATAGTAATATAATAAATCACATTAATTCATGCAAGTCATACCAAACAACTTGTAACTTTAATCATGCAGTCATCATAGTCTTTAAAATAATATCATGATATTTATTTATCATCAATCTCATTACTGTCATGTCATTATATTCATTCGCATACCACTACAGTTATAAACAGAGTACTCACATGTCATAACATACCTTATTATCATGTCATTATACTCATTCACATACCACCACAACAATATACATACATAACCTATTCAAACACCAACATCCCCATGAACTCTGTCATGATGCACATCATATCTCACCAGGCCACCAACTCTCATGGTCCCTTCTATACCGTAACATTCATCCTTATCGTTTACCATTCACTTCACAGACAACAATCAATTTAGCAAACCACATATCACACCATAACCCAAACAGTATCCATACATCATGTCACAATTAAATTAGCAACCATACATCACACAAATCAATTAACAGCCACGTATCACACCACACTCATTCAACAACCATTCATCACACACGGTTATGCAATTCATGCAAATGAGCAAAACATGAGAACACAAATGATGAAATGACACTCACAATCAAGAATGAAATGCAATATAAGGTTATAATGCAAATGCTTCTGATGAAATGAAATGATGAAATAAATACAGAAGGGGTGTTAGGCCAAGCCTGACTTTAGAATCATACCCACATCTCCTCTAGGGAACACTGTCCCAGGAATGTGCTTAAACAACCACATCAGATCCTCTTATCTAAAGAGTATTGAATTGTCATTAACCATTTATTTTAGGGGATGCTAACCCAAGGTAGAAAACCACCATCTTACCATTTCTTTCAGGGGATGCTAACCCATGGTAGAAAATCACCATCTTCCTTTTTAGGGGATGAAACCCAAAGGCAGGATCAATCATCTTACCATTTCTTATAGGGGATAATACCCAAGGTAGAAAATCACCATCCACACATTCACATTAGACCCTCTTATCTAAAGTGTTCTAAAGTCTAACCATGATCACTCTAGGATCATTCCACACACAACACACAGTGAACTCATCTAGAGTCACTTTTTAAACACTCATTACCAGTAAATGCATCTAGCATCACTCACAAACACATCACAACTCATAGAGGTCATAATAGGACCCACATATCATACACCAACATACATTCATACTTCCCTCAGAGGGTCGTTCTTGGAGCTAACTCTTCTCGCGGAATGAGAGCAGAGCTCGCATGGAGTATCACCCTCCATCGCTGGTTGATGGAGATCTTATTGCTGAACCTCCTGATGAGGTCTTTGAAAAAGGAGACAACATATGGGATGGTTGTCTTGTGGGCCATTTCTTGGAGACGAGATTACCATATACAATGGTGAAACAGGCTGCTGAGAAACTATGGGGCCAAAAGGGATCAATCGATCTCACTTGCCTGAACAATGGATTTTATCTCTTCATATTTGGATCAATAGAGATGAAGGACGCTATCCTAGATGAAGGACCATGGTATATGCTAGGAAAGCTTTTGATTCTTAGAGAATGGAAGCCAGATATTGTTCTTTCTAAGGTTAGTATTGAGGTAGTACCGATTTGAGTGAAATTCCTTGAAGTTCCCCTCAGATTATGGACGGTTTCAGGTCTCAGCTATGTGGCAAGTATACTAGGCAAGCCGCTATTCATGGATAAACCTTCGAAGATGGGAACTCGACTCAGCTATGCAAGAATTTGCATTGAGGTCAATGATGAGAAGGAACTGCCTATGATGGTGAGAGCTAGCAAGGATAACCAATTGTGTGAAATTGAAGTGGAATATCAATGGAAGCCGAGCAGATGCCAAACTTGTAAATGCTTTGGGCATAGTGACTTGGAATGTAGTCAGACTAAGAAGATGTGGGGGCCTACTGCTAAAATGATTCCAGATATTTGGATCGAAAGTGAAGAGATCAAGATGAATGGAGAACAAAACTTGACTAATGACACCGCTGGAGTGTTTGAGAAATCCTCTAAGAGAGGTATTGAGAGCAAAGACAAGTCGGGGGAATCTACAATGACAACTAATGTAACACGTAATGAGACTTTACTGATATGTAATTCATTTAGTTGTCTATCTGAGGATAATGAGAAGACAAATGAGGTGAATTAAGTAGAGGCAGAGGAGGAGATGATGACTGTGGAGCAGTCTAATACAATTAAAGGAGAGAGCTAATAACGGAATGCTGAGTCTGGAAAATGTGGAGGAATTACAGAATGTTAAGAAGAAGAAAAAGAAAGGTCAGACAAGTGAGGACAAGGACAATGGGATGGTACCCAAGGAGAAAGTGGCCATGGCTATGAGAAGCTCCTTGAGAAAACTTTCTAAATGATCTCATTGGGAACATGGAATGTAAGAGGACTGAATAACCCTCTCAAGCAAAAGGAAGTGAAAATTTTGATTACAGTGAAGAAGCTTTCTATAATTAGTTTGGTTGAAACCAAGGTGAGGAGTAGAAAATGCTAACATTATCTTACATGCCTTGGTCCCTGGTTGGGAATGGAATGTAACTATGAGGAGTCTATTCATGGGCGGATATGGATTCTATGGGACCCTGTTGTGATGCACATTAAAGTGATCCAACTTTCTGAACAATTCATACATACTGAAGTTAGCTGTTTGGATCATACTGTGTTTTTTGCAACCTTCATTTATGGAGCTAACGAGCATAGTGAAAGGAGAAGATTATGGAGATATTTACAACAACAATATACAAATAGTGCCTAGATCCTTATTGGAGACTTCAATGTTGTTAGAGGTCTTGAAGAGAAAATGGGGGGGGGAGAACCTATAAACTTGGGTGTTGTAAAGGAGTTCAATAAATTCATTGATGATTTGCAACTCTTTGACATTAGAAATAAAGGTTATTTTTTACTTGGTCAAATAAATATCCTGGTTATGAGTGCATTACATCACGACTAGATTGTGCATTGGTTAACTTAGAGTGGATGAACAGATTCTCTGATGCTGAGGTAAACCTTCTCTGTCCTGGTATTTCTAATCATTCACTAGCAATCATTATTATGAATGCTGACTAACTGAAGACTAATGTTCCCTTTAAATTCTTCAATTTGTGGGTGGAGCAACTGGGTTTTTTTGAGCTGGTTAAGGAAGCATGGGCTAAATAGTTCTATGGTACCACCCCCCCTCCCCCCGATGTATATTCTCGTTTCCAAGTTGAAAAACTTGAAGAAGCTTTTAAAGAACGGGAGTAAGCATAAATTTTCTGATATTGAAAGAAGATTGGAAGCCATTAAAAGTGAACTAGACAAGACACAAGCTAAGATTCTGTGTAATCATAGTAATGCAATGCTTGTGGAAACAGAAAAGAAACTCAACTTGGAATATAAGGAGATGATGAGCAAGGTGGAGGCTTTTTACAAGCAGAAATCTAGGAATCAACGGCTGAAATTGGGAGACAACAATTCGAGTTTTTTCTTCAGTACCATGGTAAAACATAGAGCTGGAAATAAGATCATGAGTATTAATGATAGAGATGGAATTCGCAGAGAGGAGAGGAAACAAATTGCTTAAGTACTGGTACAGCGTTTTCAGAATTCTTTGGGTGAGCCTCAAACACTCACAAATCATAGTAATTGTGATCACATATTGTGTAATGGAATAGGTTTGGATGATGCTACTGAGCTGTGTAAAGAGGTTTATCAGGAGGAGATTAAAGAATGCCCCTTCTCTATGCCTGATGATAGGGCCCCGGGACCTAATGGTTATACTTCATGGTTTTTCAAAGCTGCTTGGGATATTGTGGGGAGTGATTTTACTTCAGCCATTATGAACTTCTCACAAGGAAAATGCTGAAGCAGATTAATCATACAATTCTTATTGTTGCGCCTAAAAGGAAGAATGTTAGTGAGGTTACTGATTTTTGTCCCATTGCTTGTTGTAATGTGGTCTACAAATGTATCTCTAAAATTCTAACTAATAGAATCAAACCATTACTGAACCAACTGATTGGAGATTATCAGTCTGCCTTCATCCCTGGAAGCAGAATTTTAGACATAAGTCTTGTGCATCAGTTACTTCATGATTATCATCTGAAAAAGGGACCTCAGAGATGTGCTATGAAGATTGATATAAAAGGAGAATATGATTCTGTTGGATGGGACTTCATATATGAAATGCTAAATGCTTGGGGATTTCCTAGGAAATTTACTGATTGGATTATGGTGTGTGTTACCTCTACTTCATTCCCCATCTCTCTTAATGGAGGTCTTGTGGGATTCTTCAAAAGTAAGAAAGGATTGAGACAGGGTGACCCAATGCCACCTTATCTATTTGTGATGGTAATGGAAGTGTTGACCAGGAAAATGAAGGCTACTGTTGTAGAGTCTTGTTTCAATCATCCCCCCAGATGTAAGGAGGAAGATATCACTCTCTTGTGCTTTGCGGATGGCATGTTTGTCTTCTCTAGTGGGGACCAAAATTCAATTGAAGCTACTTGGAGCGATTTTGAATGGATTGAAGCTACTGTGAGGCTAAGAATAAATAAAAGGAAGAGTACTATCTTTATTGCTGGAATTGATGAGGATTTGAAATAAGGGGTCGCTCAGGCTATGCAATTGCAGTTGGGAACTCTGCCAACTACTTATTTGGGGGTTCCTCTTATCTCCAAGAGATTAAGTTGCAAGGATTGCTATCTTATCATACAAAGGACCAATAATAGAGCTAGCTGTTGGAAACGAAGAAGGCTCTCTTATGCTGGAAAAATTCAACTGATAAGAAGTGTGCTTATGAGCATCTCTTCTTATTGGATGACCAAGTTTATCCCTCCCAAGAAGGTGATTAGAGAAATAAATATAATATGTAGTAACTTCTTATGGAATGGAGAGGAAGGTAAGCACAAGATTCATCTTGTAGACTGGAGAACCGTGTGTACACCCAAGAGTGAAGGAGGATTAGGACTTTGTAATCTTGAAGTGTGGAATAGGGAAGATATCATTAGGTATATATGGCTGTTGGTTTTTGATGATCAGGGCATCTAGGCACGATGGACAAGGAGATTCCTCACTAATTTCAGAATATTTTGGATGGAGGAAAATTCTATTGATAGGAAAGGATGCTAGTAGCCTCTTGCTGCATCAAATTGTTGATGGAAAGAATACCTATGGTGGGACTACTGGCATCCAAAAGGACCCTTTCACTCTTTTGTGACAAACAGAACCATATACCAAGAGCATATGGGCAGAGATGACAAAGTGGATTTTATAATCCAAAATGGTATGTGGTCTGCTCCTCCTTCAGAAGACCTTGGACTGAGGGATATTTGGGCTGACATTCACAGCATTCAGATTCATAATTACTTGACCAAGGACAGAGTTCTATGGACCCCAGGGAGACTTGGTAAATTCACCATAAAGGATACTTATTTGGCCTTAAACATAAGAGGTAGTAGGGTGACTTAGGACAAATTAATTTGGTTTAAGCACCACAGTCCTAGACAAGCTTTTATCTATTGGCTTGCTATTCAGATGAGCTTGCTGACTCAAGACAGGCTGATCTCTTTTGGAGTTCTCCAAACTGGTGGGTGCGTTTTTTGTAGAGCTATTGCTGACTCCCACATACACCTATTCTTTGAATGCAGCTACTCAAAGAGGATATGGACCGAAGTTAATAAACTTTCCTGTATCTCTCCACCTGATAAACAATGGTCTGAGCTTGTGACATGGTGTGCAAAAGCTTATGCTGGGTTGGAATTTGTTGACATTACTAGAAAGCTTGTTTTTTCATCGATGGTTTATAACCTGTGAAGAGAGAGGAATGCAAGGGTATTCAGTAATAAATACAGAGCTGAAGAGTATGTAATGGATCAAATCAAAAGGGAGGTGGTTTATAAAGCTAAGATTGCTTTTGATAAGATTATGGACAATTATCTGAACAGAGATATTTGTAGCAACTGGGGAATAACAGGAATCTTCAGACATGAAAAATTTGTGAATATCTGTAGGAATGCTCCTTCAAATGACTGCTATATGTTGAATTGTGATGGATCATTCACCTGCAATAGAGGTGGTTTAGGTGGCCTTATGAGGAATTTTATGGGAGAATGTCGAATTAATGGCATTTGCGATTGCTAAGTGACCTTCTTCGATGCTATACCATGAGTTAGAGGCTATTAGAATTGGTCTTGAACAAGCTTTGGACTACGGCATAAGCAAACTAATAGTGGCAACAGACTCTCTTGGAGCTAAGAACCTATTGAATGAACAGCAAACCAAAATCCTTTGGAAGTACAGTTATATAGTTCAGGAAATCAAAACCCTGATTAGGAGATTTAGATCTTGTGTGATTGAGCATGTTTACAGGGAGGGAAATGCTGCTGCTGATTGGCTTGCTGCTCATGCGATTACCTTGAATAACCTGATCATATATTCAAGTGATGAGATGAAGGAGATCTTTTGCAAAGATATTCGAGGTGTGCACAGCCCTTGTGGTATGGTTATCTAGCGAGAGCTGAATCTATTGAATGGTTGATTCTATAAAATAGTTTAGATGTTGTGTAATGCATTACATTGTTATCACTAGTACGAGTTAGGCTGATATTCAGCATCCTCTGTAAACTTCATTTCTTCACTTGGAATAATTTACTTACTCCAAAAAAAAAAAAAAACAAACTTTCATACTTTGGTTATCATTCACCCTAACATCATACCATACAACCTATCTCATGTTATAACTCTCTAGGAACCTCATCATAACACATCATACAAGGTCACAACACACAACAAACTTGGGTAATTGATACCTTTTGTTGCACAAAATCTCACACACACATAATTCCCACAAACCAACACCACACACATCATACAAACCCTAAAACCTTGTTGCCCTAAAATGTGGGACCCATTGGGGCTCGGTCTGACCGAGGGTCTCGGTTGGTTTCTCGGTTCCTTCCGAGCTCAGCTGGGAAGGCTAGCAAAATGAGGGAGCTCGACAGGTAGGCTCGATCGGACTGAGGTACCTGTCGAGGTCATAAATTGCCCAGAAAATTCATAAATTTCTAGGGCTTTGTGCCTAATCACTTTCAAACCCAAATTTACACTTTTCTTATCAAAATCCAAGTTCATACTTCTATTCATTCTCACTAACATGTTATTCATAAAACCTAGCATCTAAACATGGATTCACATCTTAGATCTAGCAAAAATCACATGATCCAATTCATATACTCGTATCATTATCAGAAAGTAGTTTAAACATATAAATCACTCAAACACATGGATTAAAACATATTTTCATGCAAACAAGGCATCTAGATGAGGTTTATCATATTCCTACGAATGTAACTACCGTAGACCATGGAAATTCCTACCTCGAGATTCTGCAGATTAGGATGTGGAGGATCACCATTGTCTTTTTCTCTTTGTTCCCCCCTTCCCTTTTCTTCTATCATTCTCTTTTCACCTGTTCTTTCCTCTTCTTTCTTTCTTTTCTTCTCTCTTCCTCATCTTTCCCTCCGTTGTAGAAGATTATGGTTTTCCTCTTTTTCTTGCTCATCTTCTTCTTTTTCTTCCAAATCTCAATTCTTTTTCCTCCCTTTTTCCTCTAGCCGTCCAGATCTTTATCCCTTGAATTTCCATTTTGAATTTTGAATTCCCCCTCCTGGTAGAAAATAATTCCCCTTCTTAAGCATCCTACTTCTTTGGTCCCTATCCTTGTTTACTTACTTCCCTCTTACCTTACTGTTACTATTTTACTTTTACTAGTTCTTAATTTAATTCTTCTAGATCTTTTTTCTATGGGACAAATGACCAGGTCTGGGACTTGGGTCCCAAAGCCCAATTAGGTTGCTCATATTTTCATTTTCACCCTATTCTTTTCTCATTCACACATTAATCCCTTGTTCTAAAATATTTTAACCATAGTTTCTTCTTCTTTCAATTTGCTAGCTCTTAGTTCTCTTGGTAATTTAAAGGTACACCTATATCCTTTAATGTCTCTAATTTGTATTTCTAAGCTGTTAAATTCCTCTAATATTTAAAATTAATTATTTTTATTAATTTTCTGGTTTTGAGTCACTACAAAACCATCAAGAATCTCTTGTTCTTCTATGGGATAAGATGATAACGGGATGAGTGTTACCAATCACCAAAAGATTGCAAAGAATTCGAACATCTTCTAGAGTAGGGGTAATTTCCCCAAATGTGATAACAAACGTGTGAGTTTGTGGATTCCATCGAAGGACAAGAGCTTTGATAGCTCTGTTGTCTTGGGAAATTTCCTGGAGACAAGCCCGAATGGCATTAAAGATACATGTGCTCTTCAACTTGGCTTCGTAAGTAGGATTATCCAAGATGCTCATACACCAGAAATCCCAACCATTAGGAATGCCTAAATGGGATTTGAAAGACATGAAAGAAAGAGGATAGTCACCTCAGGCTATTCTGAAATAAGGAGTACACCGAAACCTACTGATGTTCTCAGAGACAACATGGGAATCTTTATAAGGAGACTGCAACTCTGCTTCATTCGTAGCTTCAATAGGAACCCAATTATTATAAGGGTCCCAAAATAGTTTGTTTCCTATTTCGATAGAGGATTTCAAAGCTTCTTCAGATATCTGAGCGATTTTCTTCTGCCTTCTAGCCTTGCTTTTGGGAGCCATTTTGAAGAAATAAGTGAATATGAAAAGAGGAAAGTAAGGTATTCGAGAGCAATGACTTGCAAAAGGATAAGGAAGGAAGAAGGTAAAGTTATCAAGGTAAGTTGATCTTCTAAGATTTCCTTCTATTTATATGTTTCATTTTGAAATGATTAAACCACTTAGAATTTCAAACGGTGGTTTCTTGGGTTACCAAGTGTTGCATGTGCCATGCAATCCTCGAATGACAACTCAGCACATGCATTGAATGTGTCATGAGTTTTACACGAAGAGGCATACTGATGACTTACTTTATGTTGCAACGTTCACTGTAGCAACTCAATACACATTTAATGTCTATGCCAAATTGCCTCTTAGTGGTGCGCTTACAACGTGTCTAATCAGCACGTGCTAAGTGCAGAGGGCTAATGATGATGAGTCAATTTGAAAATTGATTTGATCTAATAATATTGTGCCATCTGGCAGGGCCAATTATGAAATTATATATTTAATCATTCGAAGGACTTATAAATAAAGAGGATACCTTCAAAAATTCAAGTATTTCTTCGAAAGCCCACTTTAGTTGGGAGAATGCCTTCGGAGTACGATATTTTGAAAGCACATTTAATTTGGGAGAATAATTTCAAAACCAATATATATTCTGAGGCTCTACAAGAGATAGACCTCAGACTAAGTATTCTGAAGCTCTACTTGAGATGGACTTCAGACCAGTATTTCTTCAAAGATCCACCTTCGAAGTATTCAGTATATTCTGAGGCTCTACATGAGATGGACCTCAGACCAAGTATTCTGAGATTCTACTTGAGATGGATCTCAGACCAAATATTCTGAAGCTCTACTTGAGATAGACTTCAGACCAACACTCCTTCGAAGTATATTTCTTTAAAGTCTCTCTTTCAAAGTATTGAGATATCATCAATTGGGAATTCTTTCAGAATCATTTATTAAAGCTTAGAATTATCTTTTAAACTCATATATATGAGACATTAACTACTTCATAAGAAGAAACTTAAGGTTAGCAACCTCGAGAGGGCCAACTCGTCATCTTAAGGTTAGCCACCATGAGAGGGTCAATTCGTCATCACAAGTAATGTAATATCTCACAAAATGAGGTAATTAGCATATAGTTTGAAGTTGTCTTTTGAAGATAAATATTTAGTCATTTCAAATTATCTTTCGAAATAACCATATTGCTTTCTCGAAATCACTTGTTAAGATAATTAGTATTTTAAATTATCTTTTGAAATGATTATATTGCAATCTCAAAATTGCCTTTCGAGATAGCCATTCGAAATGATCATTATAATATATCGAAATCATAGTATTACAAATTGTATTCATTTAAGGGAACATTCTTTGACATCTAATCATCCCTCAAATTTATTAAATTTGAGTTCATTATTTAAAACATGGGGGGGAAATAAAACATAGACTTTTAGGAATAGAAGGCTAAAGAGATAAGTCCTATCAAGATCTTCGAAGATCTTATTGCATTTAAGTACTTAATCATCACAGAAAGAGTAACGCATCATAAATTGTGTAACTTCATAGTCATTATTGATCTAAGCATTTCAAATACATTTATTAAACATTTTTTGTATAACTGATTGAGCATTTTGGATATTCAAGCCAAAACGACTGTATACATTGATGAGGCATTTTAAATGTATTAATGAGACGTTATAAACGATCAAATAATGAGTACAAGGCTATAAAAGATCGATGATGCATCTGAAGGAGGGATTGAATGATGAATCATTTGATATTCTCTGAGAATTTTGAATATCCAGAACTTTGTCTAAGAAATCCTCTTTTGAAAGATGATCTGTGGTGGTCTTACTAAGCATTACTGAGTGATTGTGTTGTGCCATGTTCATGCCTTAAGGCGATCGTGCCTATGCTCGTGTCACCAGTCGCGGAAACCAATCCTAACAAAGTAGAGGCAGATTGGAACGGATATTTAGTCAAACCCGCTTAGGGTTTTAAGGATCGGACTGATCTGATCTGGATTCGCCGGTCTGTATCCGGATCGACCAGGACCGTATCCGATCCCAAGCCACAATACAACTATTGTATCAAGTGGCTTTGGATCGGACTGAATCAGACTAATCCAAAGTATTTTTTTTTTTTTGTTTTTAATTTTTAAAACTAACGATCCAACCTGTATCGGCCGATACCGACCGGTGTTGTCATTCGGTCCTGCTCCATTTTTTTTTTCCAAATGACGTTCTAGCTTTTGGATCGGAACCGGATCGGCCGACCTAGACCCGATCGCCAATCCCGATAATCCACGATCCCGAGAATAAAATCTTAAACCCGCTTCATTTTATGACCTACGGCGTTACATCTTTAAGAGTACCCGGATCACACAGTCCGATTAAAATATGTTACCTTGTTGGTTGAGTAGGTTGCATCAAAGGCAGAGACGTGAGAGAGAGACAGAGACGGAGATACCATGGAGAAGGGAAAAGGAGTCGCGGCTCGAAGATGGGCCATCGATTTTACTGATAATTCAGCTTCACCTTCATATCGTGATATTCCAGATCCTCTTGGTTTCACCCGAGCTTCTCAAGATCAGGTTTCCTTTCTTTTTTTCTTTTTTTTTTTTAGTTTTTTTTTGGATTTTTATTTCAAAATCGGAAGATAGTAACTGTTTTGAGCTCTCTGTATTCTTCAAATTTTCGATCTGCAATCACCGATCTTGATTTTATTTTATTATTTTATTTATTTTTGGTGTAGGATGATTCGAAAATAAGTCGCCAGAAGAAAGATTCAGAAGCAAATTGGAAAGCTCAGGTATTTACGATTTGTATTTGTATCAGGATTAGGGTTAGGGTTTTTGATCTTCGTGTACTGTTTTCGGATGGATTTTGTCGCGGATATGAGGTTGCTGGAACCTTAATTCGTGGGGTTTTTGAATTGGGATTTGGGTATCTTCAAGATCTGAATTTACTTAAGGCTGCGTTTGGTTGACGTCAATCTGTGGGAAAGGAAAAGGAAAGTGGTGGGGCCCACCACTTTCCTTTTCTATTTGGTGTTTGGTTGCATGAGAAAAGGAAAAAATGGTGGGCCCACCATTTTCTTAAGAAAAAAAACAGGCACGTACGTTTTCCCACTAAATTGGTGCGATTATGCGGTAAAAGAAAAAGAAATTTTTTTTCTTCCCCTTCTACCCTCAGAGCAAGGTTCGCAGTGTCGGTGTTGCCTGGTGTGTCGCCAGGTGGCTCTGGCGAAATGTCGGCCACATGTCCCCAACATTTAGGCGACATGAGGGAAAAAAAGGGAAACCGAGGGGAAATCGGGGGAAACCAGGGTTTTTCTATGGTTTTTTTGTTCCAAACTTTAAACATGTCTAATTGAAGCCTAAATGTATCCAAATACCTCAAAACATGCAATAAAAAT